>VDFB02342046.1:0-109046 GCA_007258455.2 Sequoia sempervirens
GAAGCCCTGACTTCCCCTAAGATTTCAAAGGGTAAAAGGAGGGATAGAGGTCATAAGAAGAAAACAATTGTTTAGAGTACTTACTGTTTGAGAAATAGAACCCTTCCAAGAGAAGTGGTCGAGTTCAAAGGAAAGGAATTGGTGCAGCCAGTGAAGAAGGCCAAGAAAAAGGAGAAAATTCATAGGGTCTATATAGGAAAACATAATTCTCCTATTGTGCTTTCTGATACTCCTTTGGATGATGAGGCTGATACTGACTTGGACTATGGCCAGTACCTCCATTCTTTGGTGCCGTATGGGAGCTCCGATGATGACGTGGTGATGATCCCTCCAATTTCATCAAGGACAAGGAGCGGTCGGGTATTCTTTGATGCTAATGACTTTGAATAGGGTCACTGCCTTGTTTTAGTTTTTGATGACACCATGGTCTTTGCATAGGAGGTATTTTTTTTCATATGTCCATGGTTTATTTTTTGCTTTCCCATGTTGATGTGGAAGTCCTCCAGAAGATATGAATGGAATCTTTTTTGTTTCAACAACGAATGTTGTGATAGTGACCACTAGTATCATGCACATGTTTTTTGCCTTTTGTCCTCCCCTGCTCTCAAATGATTGCGTATGAAACCGCCTGGGGAGTTCTTCGAGGAGTTAGTTAGAATTAGGTTTTTGAAATGAACTGAAATGAAAGTGAAATTGTAATTCAGTTGGGTGCTTGTTGCTCCCCTATTTTATAAAGGGGATTTCATGGCTGAAAAAAGAGAGTTCAAAATTTTGAGTCTAGGAGAAGTCACAGTGGATACTATGCTCTAAATAGTAGAATAGAATGTAAATATATACTTAGAAGAAAATCTAAGGTGAAGGTTATGCTGTATATAGATCTTAAATATGGTTTTACAAAGCAATATAAAAAATGAAGAAGAATTTTAGTTCTAAAATGTTGCTCTCCTATGTATTTTCTTCCAAGTTATGAATGAAGTTGTTAATTATGATTTCACTTGTCTTCTGTCATTTTCACCGAATGGATGAACTTGTTTTATGCTTCAGTTCAATGAGTTGATTAAATTCTAAAATGAGGTCATTAGTTTGTGAGAAAAGGATATAGGATTTAGTAAGGAAGTGATATTTTGAAACACAGTGAGTTAGATGTTACAAAGTGGCATTCTAATAGTCCATTAATTTCTAAAGTTCAATTAGAATTGTATTACCGATTGATTACAAGCTATAACTCTTCTTCTCCCTAAGATAAGGCACTAATTGTTTTATTGGTTTATCTTATGGTCAGTTTAGCTAGTATTGAATTTGGCCTAGGATTCAAGATGAAGAATGATTCATAAAATACTCTAACTACATCACCCCAACTTTAAGATATAAGTGCATTCCCTGAAATGAGTAACACTTCTATTTGAGGTTTGTCGAGTATTTGATAAGGTGAGTTTCTTGTGATAGTGCATATGTGTGAAGAAATAATCTTGACCTAATGTGAGATATTATGAGTATGCATAGGATTACCCTCTTGGGTCTCACAGAGCCCAAAGAGAAGAAGTGAAGTACTAATTACTTTACTTAGGTGTTGGCCAATCCTCAACCTTGCTGATAATTGAGTTGTGGAAAATTCATAGGCTAGGACTGAGATTAAGTTTGGTTCTAAATGGTATTTGTGGATATTATACTAATTGTGTCATCTTAGCAAAATATTTCCTTGCAACATATTACTATTGGCCCATTATGGATTAAGATTCTTGTCAGTACATAAAAATTATGTAGCTATCTAGAAACATGAGAATTTTATTCATGCTTTATCTTAAGCTTTGTAGCTCATCACTACTCCTTGTCCCTTCTCCACTTGGATCCTTAAAATTGTTGGTAAAATTAAACCCAATTCCTCTAATGGTCACAAACATATCATTACCACCACTAAATAGTTTGCAAAGTGTGTTGAAGCAATCCTAATCACTTATGTGAATAGTAAGAAAATATCCAAATTCATCCTTAATCACATTATTTATCAATATAATATTACTACCTCCATCATCACTCACAATAAAAATCCTTCAAAAATACTAAAGTCTAAACCCTTGGAAATAAATTCCATACCAAGCATAGATGGTGCACCCTACATTGTCACCAATATAGAAGCCAAGTAAAGGCATCTAATAAACTCTCATTTTAAGATCCTCAAATTTTTAATGATGTTGGTTGTGATTGGTGCCTCTAGATCTATCCCACCTTATGGGCCTATAGTACAAGAATTTGTACCTCCACAAAAGCCACCCTATTGTTTTACATATTCAAAGCTAAAGTGGCTTTACCAATTGACATAAAATTACCATGTTATGGATCTCCTTATAGAATATAATTGATGATTAGGAGTATCAAGTTATATGACTACATGAGTTGGAAATCCTTGATGAACATAAGATCAATTCATTAAACCATTTGAAAGTGTATTAAGAAATCCTCCATTAAAGCTAAAATAAACACATCAAAGCTAGGGAGTTCAAAGTTGGTGATATTGTACTCAAAGAAAATTTGAAAAACACTAATAAGGATAAAGAAAATAAAGGTAGGGTTGAGTCAAATTGGTGGGATCCTTATGTGATTGTTTCCAAATATGGATCAAGTATATAAGATGGTTACTTCTAATGGTCAATAACTAGAGAATCTATGAAAAATGTGTACCTCAAGCACTTCCATGCTTAATTAAAATAGTAAAGAAAAAATTCCCTTTGGTAAAAACCATCTTTGTGGCACCTTAGGAAAGCACCATGATGAAAACCTACATGTAGGCGTCATGTATGAAAACAAGTACCCACCCATCCATCCCCTTCTAATTTTTCTATGGAATGGGTGCAACAACTTGATCTATTCTTTAGGAAAACCCTTGGACCATTCCACTTGGCACCTTTTGGCACCATGAATGGAAACTCTTCTATAAAATTGTTCCTTAAAAAATCAAATCAATTTGAACATCATACAATGTGAGGAAACTAGGACCAATGATCCTAACAAAGTCTCCTACCATTTTCCTTTGAAGAAAATCCTTGTTGTTAGGTTAGGTGACATTTACCTTGCAAACCTATGTCATTTTTATGTCTCCATGTTTCTTGGAAAGTGTCCTAGGGGGCATGTGAGAAATGTATTTAATATTAGAATATTGTAATTATATTTTCGATTGGAAATTTGATGTGGGTGGAGGTTACATGTCACTATCTAAGGAAAAATTATCCCTCCTAGGCATACACATAGGGAAAGTGAAGGGTCTTGAATTGGGCCCAAGTTTGAAGGAAAATAGGTGTTCATTGGTTCTCCATCTAAAATTTGAATAATCACTAGAGCATCATGAATGCTAAATGTTGAAGGTGCTATGGGTTAGGTGCCCATGTTTAAGACTTGTGCACATTAATTAATTTATTATCATGAATCTTGGTTTTCCAAGGAAGGGGCATGGATTTTTGCAAGTGTTTTTGGAACCTCTTGTTTCAGTTTACCACTATGGTTTTACCTCCCACAAGTTCTATAAATTGGATCCTTGAGATGGTAGTATCATCTTTTGTTATTTTCAAGTATATGGAAGCATCCGGGTTGTAGGAGATCAACAAGGAAGTGTATTGTGGTGTATCTTTTTGAAGATAAATAATATACTTTCCCTCTTAAATCTCATGTAAAGTTTTTTCCTGAAAGGGTTTCTCCACATAAATCTGGTGTCATATTTGTTTGCTGATTTTTCTATTATGGTGAATGTGCAATCACATACATATAATCAGATTTGGTAATCTTATTTTCAGATTTGAATACACATACATAAGTTAATATTTCATCTTAGTTCCACCTTGTTTTTAACACTTTTTTGGGGTTAATTAGTCATCAACATCCATATTATGAAAACATAATACTTTGATCTCTTTTCTTGTTGAGAGGAAAACATTTTTATGTATTTCCTTTCCTTTTTGATGTGTCCTTATCTCTTTTTTGTTTGTCATCCCTTGAAAAAACTCCACCAAGGTCACCATGGTCCATAATACCATGTTGTATCTTAGGAGTATGTTTGTTGGGATCTATATTTTATATCTTGTGTTTATTTTTTTCTTTTTTTCCCTGACATTTTTGCATCCTTGTTTGTTATTTCTCCTTGGTTTGTTTTATTAGTTTTATTCATTCCTTTACACATAAACCACTGCATCACCTTGATATTTTATATCCTAACACATCTTGCTTTATCCTATAACACAAAAGTTTCTCAACACATTTACAATATCCTCAATGATTTATCACATGTACCTACAATTACCAATATGTTAGTCACAATGAAATCACACATACATCATCATTTCTCCTATCCACATCATAACCATTATCATAAATCACATATATCATAACATCTCATCACATCTATCAAATAATAAACTATTATCACATAACTCATAAATCAATAAAGTTATCCATACATAAAACCATCACAGATCATCATGAACCATCCATAAAATCAATAATATTTAGTACTGATCACACACAATAGAACACCTATATATACACAATCTATGTACATCATATATATGATTAATGTGTGTATGTCCATATATATATCAAATATAAAATACAAATCATATAGAAACATAAAATCAATCCACTAAGCCTACTCAAACCCCCTACCTCTATTTATTCACCCTCCTTCACCCATTTTAATCATTTTTCTCCATTCCTTTAACCCCTCTCTTTTTTTCACTCTTTTTTTCCTAGTTTCACCTTGTTCCCCCCTCATTTTCCATCCTCTTCATGCTTTTATCCTTTTTAAAGAGACCAAATACACTATGTTTTCTCACCATCTCTCTTAAGGAGTCATCCTCTAGCCATTTACTAATTTCATTTTTCAACCAAATGGGGCATCTTGCCATTCCCTTCACCTTATTAGTCACCTATATTTTATTTTTCTTTGAAATGACAACTTATTTAAGTTGAAATGTCATTTCAAAAAGGGGAAAAGTGTAGACATCTATAATCTATCTTTGTATTTCAACCTAACATAATTTGCATTGTGTCACTAATTATACATTGCTTTCACATTATTTAATTAAGTACTTTATTTATTAACTAATTTACCCTTCTTCTACCATGTAAGTAAATATTTATTTAATTATATTTCTCTAACCTTAGTTAAATTGCTTAAATTTATTTAATTGGCTAAGTTATTGTCACTCTCATTCACCATATCATTTTTTTTAAAATAAAACATTTTATCTTCTACCTTAAATCCAAAAAATCTGTATCATCTATTTAAACACTTTAGATTACCAAATGAAAAATCAAAGCAACTTTGCATCCTAGTGATCCATTAAAACCCATTTAATCATAGCCTTCTATGTGGTCACCTCTCTCTTATCAATCAAATTTTGTATGCAAATTCAATCCAATTTTTCATCTTGACAATCCATTTAAGTCAATCTAATCTTAACCCTTCATCTCCCAACCACCAACCTTCATTCTTCAGCAAAAAAATCATATGAGAAAAATTAAAATCATCTCAAGAAAGTTTATCCCTTCATCTTGAGGAAAAGTCTTAGCCATTCATCTCCTAATCTCCAACCACCTTGCCTTTAACTCTCACCAATGAAGAAATTCAAAATTCTCTCAATCAATCTTAGCCCTCCATTTTGAGGCAATATCTCAAACCTCCATTCCCTCAATAATGGCTCTATAAACTCACCACAAGGTTAAAGGAAAGGTATCCATCTTCTTATGTTTGTTGATTTTTGGTCTCCAAGAGCAACTTGACAATCCTCTCCAAGCAATCAAGAACACATCCAATTCATATAAGGTTTATTTTGGGTGAGACCTCATTATTATTATTGTGTTTTTGTATTCCCTTTTCTTACTCAATCAAAGCTAGTTGCTAGGTTTGAAGTAGGATTATATTTTTGTGTTTCTATCATTTTTTCCTTCAAATTTTTATGGTTACAATTAGTATATACTAACTTAATTGCATTAGATAATGATGCTTAGTTGTTGAATAACACTTTGTCTTTTATGGCAAAATGTAAAATATCAATGAACAACCCTTGTATTTTATTGCGAGGGGAGTAATAGTTCATTTTGACAAGTAATGTTTGAAATATTTACATATAATTGTTAAATCATACTATGATTCCTTTCTTATATTGTGACATCTTAACTAAAAGTTATGTTGAGGATAATATTTAATTAAATGTGTTGAAAAAATTCTAGCTATCTTGACATAGAATGGATTAAACTAGGAGAAAGTGAGAAGAAACATTCTAAAGTATACTTCTTTAGTGTGGAAATATTTTTACTAGTAAATGAACATCATACAAGAAATACAAGTATGTGGCATTAAAATATTTTATATGGCTCATAGGGTCACCCTCACCATTGTATAATACAAAAACATGGTGGTACAAAACCTATAGGATACAAGTATGCCAACACACCATATGCTAAAGGATTATATGGTTCGTTGAGCTAGATTTGGTAGATTGGTTATCCTATATTTTACTTCATTTACATTCATCATGATTCTATATTGAGATGATCAAGGAGTGGAAGATGGAATAAGTATTGGGTGGTGATAGGTTGAGTTTAGGTGGATTTAGATGGGATAATGGATGAGGATATGTTTGATTGAGGTTGGGAATCAATTTGTAAAGGAATAGTAGGGGAGTAGTGGACATGGTGGGTAAAGGTGATGATGAATGGATCAACTAAAGAAGTAAGGCTGATTAAGGGGTGAAAATACAATGAGACTAAATTTTTAAGAAAGAGGATAATTAAGGACGAAAGTGGGGGACTAAGGATGAGATAGAAGGATTCCATATGACATATTAGAATGTGTAGGGAGGGGATCATCTTGATGCTAGTATAATATTTTTAACAATTTGGTTGAACCCTTTGACCAGATATAATTTTTATGATTTCATCAAAATTAATCTTTGACGCTCATCCACTAGTGCAAAATATAATTTGGTATCATCATTTGGTACTTATGCTTTGTTTGAGAAGTTACAACTTATGGGCCATTTCATTTTTATTTTGGGTTGCACCAGGTTCACATGTGCATCGTGGTTAAAGACCTCAAAATCATTGAGGTACACAAAAGTGATCAAACTTTCAATAATAGGAGCTTCAAAGTGCCTATGGATATGGAAGGATTGACCCTTAGGCTACATTTAATGGGAATGTGAAACATTGTTATCTTCTTCTACATGCAACTATAGGAGGCAATGCACAACAATAAAAATATAAAGTGTTAAACATAAAATAAATCACAAGGTTATGTAAAACAGGTCAAGGTTCATTGAAATGTGGGGAAACTAGATGTTATGACCAATCATAGTATAATAGTTAAGAAATAATGAAATCATACCTAAATTAATAAAGATGAGAATAATAAATTAAAAATAAGATAATGTGCTTATCTTTGTCAAATTTGATGTGTTGATGTATGATGATTCTACACTACTTTATTGTGGTTTATAGACCTAGAAATTGAACTATAGATTTGTGATCTATATCTTATGAAAAATATTAAAAATTGATCTAACTGATATAAGATAGTTAGGTTGCACCGTGTAGCATAATTTGAGATAGTTTTTTCCCACATAATCTAGTCCTTCTATCATAGATCTTCTAATGTTGATGTATCCTTCTAGCCTATGCTCCTAACTTTTAGACTTATAGTTAGATATAAGTCTATGTTGGAAATCACATAGATGTTTGTTTGGCTAGATGGATGATCATAGAATTCCTTTCATAGAAATTAAAACCCCTTAGGAGTATTGAATAAAATCCACACATGATACATAATCAATGCAGTTCCTAGGATGTAATTTTGATGTAATGCTCTAATGTTCTTTGTGCAAGTATTTTTCAATATGATATAACACTTCATTAATGATCTTTTAATAATAACTAATAACTTAGAATAGTCTATTAACACATTGTTGAAATAGTAATGCTGTATCATGAGGATTTATGTATAGCATAATGATGAAATAGTATACTATGTGGATCTATCCAACATTGGTTGTAATGGTCGGTGAATAGTTACACTTTACAAGATTACTGTATAAGTTATAATAATAAAGTTATCAAGTGAGCAACAAGTAGATATAATAATAAAGTTTTCAAGTGAGTGCCAAAGTAATGGTACCTAATGTACCTATCATGAAGATATGTTTGTTGTAGATCCTATTCTTTGATAATGTAAGTCATAAGCTAGTGTATTAAACACTTTTCTAACATGATAATGCAAGTCCTAAGCTTGTGTGTTAAACACTTTTCTAAAGTAATATAAGAGCTTTGAGAAAAAATCTTCTTTTCTTCCTTTTATGCTAGTTATTGACATGAGATAGACATGGATACTTTGTGGGTGCTATTTTTGAGCCATTTCACATAGTGTGGATTTGTTCACATTGTCTCAATGGCTCTAGGAAAATTCATCGCCAATAATTCACCGCCAAACAATTCATCACCATGACAAATTCATCTCGTGGAAAATTCACCACCAGCAATTCATCGCTGTGGATAATTCATCGCATATACAATTAGAAAATTCGATTTATGATAATAAAAATGAAAATATTTTTCAATAAATTTTATTTTATTCTAGTAAACCAATTATACAAGAATAACAGTCATCTCTATTATTAATGCGGTGAAAACTATTCTTTTGTAAAAGAAAATCTCAAGGTCTTAGAAATATTTTCCACGAGATGAATTTATCATGACGTTGAATTGTTGATAGTGAATTTTCTGACAGTAAATTGTTGGTGGCTCGTGTGGGAGTTTGTGGTTGATTCCAATATTTTTTGGACTGGATTTCAATTTATCTTTGCGAGTTTTCTAATTCACCTTTCAAACTTCGAGTGCTTGCCATTACTGGTTTCAGCAGCAGGTATTCACAATTGCTATATTTATATTTTTTAATCTGATTTGATTCAAATTCCCAACGATTAAAGGACTTTTGGATCTTTGTTTGGATCCCATTATTCAAAGCTACGTGTTTGGAGATTGCAGGTAGTGAAAGTTGGTGTGGATATTGTGCCTAGCAACCTTGTATGGTGTCTTCTGGGCATAGTATAAAACAGAAACCAGGCAGCAGACATTGGAGCAACTTGGCATTGTTTGGTTGTTGCTACTGTAGCACGGCTTTGGGTGGGTAGGGCGTGTGCAGCTTAAAGGCTGCTCTCTTCTACTACACATAAAAAGTGTAGGATCCACTACAACAAAAGGCAGTAAACTTTTGAAGAGGATTGAAGTTTGTGAAAAGAGTGAGAATCGAGGAGGTTTAAGAGTGGAAGCTGCCCCCCATTCAGCAAGCAAGATGAAAACAAAATACGACGCATCTTTTAAAGGACTAACATTCCATGCTTTAAACCAGATCAAGAGCTTTTTCATCCTTAGGTTTTAGTTTTCCAAGTGAGCATAAGAAGAAATTTTTAATTCTTTTTGTTTAATAAGTCTCACCTTTAAGGTGGGACCCCCAATTTTCAAGTTTGGTCACTTGGTCATGTATTGTGAAAAGGGATTTTTTTGAGGTTCCAAGGGATCAGCCCATGGTTGTGTGACCCTACGTCATGAAGAAACCCTTGAGGGCTTAACTTGTCCTTTTGGAGCATAATTTTTCAACAAGGCATAACATTCACATATGAAGGGTTTTTTTTTTTTTTAGCAAATTGTTTTTATAAATTGTTTATTTTTATCCAGATTAGATTTTAGTTTTAGTGTGTTTAGTTGTAGATTTTAAGTTATTTTTGTTTGTGTATATTTTTGAGATTGTAATGTTTATTTCTTATTGGTGTTCAAATTTTGTTGTATTTTTATTTTATTTTATAAGTGTTTGATTTGTGGTGAGTTCTACAATTAAAATAGGCAACAAATGCCCACACCCCCCCTCCCTCTCTTTAGTATGCACACACACATATACAGCTGGATTGTAAATTTGGTGTGGATAGAATCACAAGGTTAAAGGGGCGACTAATCATTCTAGTTCTCATGTACTAGTTTGGTATATAGAGCCTCCGAATTGACCTCTATGAGTATGTGCACCATTAGAAAAACTCAAGACTTTTTTGTACCATCTCTCATAGTGTTAGTCTACTCTCATGTATCACTCTTCTCTCTCATACAAATATGCTTCCATATTCCAATCGGTATATCAAAGGAATTGGTATATTGAGAGGATTACTCTTTGATGTCATGACTTTCATATACCAAAAAGCATATAGGAAGGTGCATGACATATTGGAAATTTGGCCTACTGGGGAAATAAGTACATTAAATAGCGAGAATGGTAAGGTTGTAACTATAAGGGTTTCTTCTAGGAGTGAACCTTGAATATTTAAAAACTTTTGAAATCCATCACTCTTTGTATATGACATCATGAAGTAATTGGTTATCATTGGTAGTGAGAATTAGTTTGATTATAAATGTGACATGAGTACTCATCAACTAGAGAATGTGTATTGGAATGTTGTTTGTTAGGATCTAGCTACATTTTAATTACTTAACAATAGTTTGGTGTAGTATCAACAAGGGTTGAATTGTCAAAGAATAACTTGGAAATATTGTTGAAGTATTTTGATGCTCTAATTCAAATGAAGCTCATCAAGTGTGACACTCCATACTAGATTTAGGAGGAATTGTAAAAGATTCATGAGATAAGTGACACTTATCAATTGGTCAATTTGATAGTGACACTAAGTAGTCTAAAGGTTGAGGATGAGCCCAATATCCTCATGTATCTAAATAAGCTTGAAGATTACACAATCAATTTCATGGCTTTAGGAGAAGAATCATGGAAGGATGAAAAGTAAATATACACCATTGTTATGAAGAATACTTTGAAATTATATAGTAATTTATTGGCTCTTATGTACTCGATGATACTAAAATGAGGAACACGTCATGGGTGGATATCAAGAAATAGATAATGAAAGAAAAAATAAAGTTGAAATGATTGAATCTTCTTAGACTAACATCCTCACAAGCCCTTGTTTTGCACTAAAGGGATCAACTGTTCAAATAAGAAGTTTCATAAGAAAAGAGAGAGGAGTGGGACAAAAAGGAAACAAGAGAAGGATATAAGAAACAACAAAAAGGAAATAATACAATATAGATAATAATTAAAAATAATGTTCTAAGTGAGTTGAGAAGTAGGAGTCTGCCAAAGCTTAAGGTCATTGTTTAGAGGATGTAAAAATATGTAGGTTATATAGGAAATTATAATGTTAAGATTATCTTTCAAAATAGAAAGTAGTAGGAAAGTGAGAGGATGGATACCTTGTGAATTTTTTGAGGCATCTAATTTAAGTGATTGTGATATTAAGGGTATGATATTTTTGATTAATAATAATAAGAAACTATCATATTAGATTCTTGATACAAGTGCTCATAGGAACATTGGCCTTGACAGGGATAGTTTTTATTCCTAGATGGTGTCTTGATGCTTCAAATGATGACTTTCTTTGTGGAGAAATTGATAGAGAATTTAAAGATTAGCTACAAGTGAAAGAAGATGAATCATCAAGTCTCCATTCTTTGTCATACATGCAACCTGAATACAAAGCCTTCAAGTTTCATGAAGAACATGATGAAGAAGAATCGTTGGGACAAGAGAGTATAGAAAACCATACAATTATGGATGAATAGTTTAAAGAAATCTATGAGGATATACCGATAAATGTCTCCATAACAATGCATATACAATTTATGTTTTGTGGAGCATTCAAAGTTCGAAGCAATCCTCTTTTTGAATCTTCCAATCAAGTAGACATATCTATATCATATACTATGAGTTCATTTTATATTCCTCTCCATGATGACTTTGAAAAAGAGGAATATGTTCATACATCTAATAATTATTTTGATCACAAAAAAATGGAAAGAGTAAGTGTTATTTTTGACAATAAAGCAAGGAATAAGGTAATGGGAAATCTAATGGAGACCAATGAAGCAGGTGATGAGTTATACTTTCATGATTTCTATATCTTGAGTTGGTATTTTGAAGTTTCAGATGATGATTTCCTTTGTAGTGAAGGTGTCTACCTTAGTCCTTTGAAGTTTTTGGATGGATGCATTTCTATAGATGATTTTTGAGATACAAATGTGCTTTCTTCTTCACTTTCATAACATATGGAGAAAGAAAATTTTGAAATTCTCATGACAAAAGAAGAAGGAAATATAACAGATGACCCTATGCTATTGAAATATAATATTCAAAAATCAGATTCAACATTTGTATCGACACTCAAGTTTCTTCACATCACAGATTTTATATGAAGGTTATTCGATTTGTGGGTTAATTTTATTATAATCTAGATCATCAAAAGGATCTTCAAATAAAGAACATTGGGATGGTTGACATGATGAAAAAATATGTGACCAAGACCTTACAAGGCAATACCGATGTGATTTAGGAGGACTTAAAGATCTATGATGAGAAGTGGTTGTTTGGTCCTTTGTTAAAAAATCCTTATCTTGTATGGTTCAATATTTCCATCCTACTGAGTTCACAAGTGTTATACTGGTACACATCTCTTTACCACACTGGTGCCTACTTCTCTCAGCCAGTTAATGGGTTTGTATAACCATCATTGAGCAGCCTGAGGTAGGGGTACCTACCATGTAAATATTTTAGATAAATGTTTTTGTTGTGTTCATCCCATTTTTGGCTTGTGTCAGTCTCTCTAATGAGTCTCCTTTATTGTTGTCTCCCTTGACTCTATTGATCAATGGTTAAAACACTAATATTTTGCAAAGATTTTGGATTCCTATTGTGTCTCTTATGATCCTTGTCCCCAATTAGAGCCAGTTGTTAAAGCCTTATTTTTAAACTCACCAAATTTTTAACCTTTTGCCTTAAAATGCTTATGTCGAGTTTCTCCTAGTCACAAAAACTCATATTATCCTCACATGTTAAGTCATCCACTAGTCTAAAGAAAAATCATTTGTCATACCATTTTCAAAGTAATTTAAGTGTGTTCATGCAAAAATCAAGTTTATCACGCTAGGACCAAGGAAGCAACTCATTGGTTCAAGTCCAAAATTGGGTGTAGTGGCTAATAGTGGTAAAATTCACAAAAACAAATAAATTTGAAAATAGATGAAGGTTGGTGAAAATTCTTTTAGTGGGGATATTTCTAGGGGTATTTTGGTCAATGGGGCTAGTTTTTGAGTCTTGATACCTCACAAGTTGAGATATTTTAATGCTTCAATTTTCTACATGCAGGATTACATAAACAATTAAATTTATGTTCTCAGATGAGATGGGAAAATTTCACTCACTGGGTTTCATCATATTAGTTTTTTGGATAATTTGGCCATTTTTTAGCCTAGTACACCTCTTGATTGGTGAGATATTAAAAGTTCATTTTTTCACAATGTGATTTATGAAAACAATTAAATTTCAAGTTTCATAAAATCTGGAGCCAAACTATTTGACAAGGAAGTTTTTTATTAGAGCAAGCTTTTGGATTCAACTATGTATATTTTTAGATCCAAAAGCATACACAGTTGAATCCAAAAGCTTGCTCTAATACTTCATGGACTATGGAAAAATCATACCAACTAGAAAAGTTTTTGGTACACCAATATACACATTTTGGAAAGTTTTCATAATAAAATACAAATCTAAATGAAAGTTATGCACCAATTCCCATTTGCTAGGTTAACAGATTTGTTAGGCAGATTTATAAGGTTTCTTGAAATAATGTCAAGCACTTTTCAGATTTTTGAGATTCATATTAGAGTTGACTCTTGTATGAAGGATAGTGAATTGTGATAAACACCAATATGAAATTTCACAAGTTAAGGGTTTTTAAATTTATAAAGTCATTTTAAAATGTCAATGAAAGGAAATCCTCCCCTATCGGTGACTTCATGCACGTTAACAAGTGCTTCACATTGCTGACATAAATTATGAAATCACTATTTAATGTCGATGACAAATGTAAATTGAAGTTTATCGGCAGTTTTATTCAAGTTCGCAACTTCTACTGAAGGAGATGGTGAAGAAGCTCTTAAAATCTTTCGTGAAAGGCCACAGACAAGATTGAAGCACGACCAGTTTACACTAACAAGTACCTTCACTGCAATTTCCAACCTAACGTTCCTCAACCAGGGAAAGGAACTCCATGCCGATATTATCAGAATTGAATTTGGATTAGATGTTACTATTTGGGAATGCCCTTATTACCATGTATGCAAAGTGTGGTCGCATAAATCATGCATATGAAGTGTTCCACCGAGTGCCTCAATGCGATATACTCTCAGGGAATGCAGTGATTGCAAGTTATGGACAAAATAAATTTGTTGAAAGATCTTTTGAAACTTGCAAGCAAAGGGTATTTGACAGGCATAAAGCTAAGCGCTACAACCTACGCCAACACCCGTCTATCCCGTTCAAAAATAAACTAATGAACACTTCGTATCAGAGTATGGACATCCCTCAAAGCGTGGGTTTTCTGTTAAAGATTGTGATTATGATTCTCTAAGATTGAAGAAATTGGTTTTGCCAAAGGCGCCTGTAATATAGGAGTGCGTTGAGTTGTTAGACATAACACCTCAAAGAAATGTGGTTTCATGCACGCTATGAAAAGAGTTGCATGCAGAATATAGAAGCATAAGAAAATATGTTTGGCAGATTGATATCTCAAAAGTATCGACTAACTCATGAGCTGCTTAAACATGAAGATTTGATCCCTTTCTTTTCGGAAAAACTAATCATGCAAGATGCCACTGCAAGGGTTTCTAAGGAAAGAGATCGTAGATATCTGTGCTTGCATACATGCATTGCAAAATGTGGAAGCACATATAAGGTATCATATTGAACTGAGCAAATTGGAACAGGCATAAAACGTGAGAAACTTTATTCTACTTGAAGTTTGGTTTTGAGAAATCATCTATTATTTAGTAGAGAGAAATCCTACCATAGCTAGACTACAATTGCACTAGTTCTTGCACCAACTTGATGTCTGACAAATCAAATAGAATAAGTTATGAGGGCACTTCCTGGTTTTCTTCAACTAAAAGTACATGCTTGTGTTGAAGAAACGAGCATCTGAGAAGATCAACTTATTCTCCAATCTGGTGTTCATGTTGTTGTGGGGACACCACACAAGACATGTGGTATCTTTTAGTTGTTTCCTCTAAGTCTCTAAGTTGGTGTTTTCTCAGTTACAATTTCTCTAGAAGCCTTCCAAGTCACAAGGAAATTCACGAATAATCTAGTCTAGATTCTTCTTAAGCTTAAGTTATGGAGGGTATTCAATAGTTGTATGTTTAACATCCTATGTGATTTTAATGAAATGTTAACAATAGCAGGAGGAAGGTTGATTGGCTAATAGACCAAATGAGAGCTCACGATCACATAGTGTTTGCAACACATGGTGATTTTCTAGAATACAGTTAGGTTGAAGCCCAATGGTTTAGAAATAATGTTCACGACATCATATGCACAATATGCTATTGGTCAATGTACCATCTATGGGCATGTTTCAATACTTAAACCTTTTTCCAGATCCTTACGGAGAACCCCAAGATTATCTGTTCATTTCGATAGAAGGATATAAGATTTATGTTCTCGACTACCTTGATGGTGATATGGTTGCAAGGAAAAAATGAGCAGATGGATATGGAAAAATACCTTAAGTGAAACTCATAATTCAAAAGTTACAAGTTCATAGTATCTTTTTGTAAAAGTGACTTATGCCACTCATTCTAACCAAAAGGCTAGAAAATGAACCTTGTTTCTAGAAAAGTGATGTAAATCCTAACCATGTAAGATTATTGTATTTCAAAGGTAGTTAGGAGGTAGTTATAAAGTGGTACAAGGTAGTTATTGAAGGAGGCTTATAAATACAAGGCTATTTCAAATGTAAAGGAGACTTCTCCAAAGGGGGGAAACTTTTGAGAATTTTTCAGAGAGATTGTATCAAGACTTTTGGTTTGACACTTTGTGCTTAAGAGGTTTTTGGGATTGTATATTTCAGAAAAACAATGAGGAATGCATTTGGTTCGTATATATCCTAAATGTGTTTTGAATTATTATTGCTGATTTCTTGTGTAATTATGAAATCCATTGGCCATCTATATGTGATTGATGAAACACATGGCACCTTGGTATTTTGGTTTAAATACACTAAGATAACTTGTTTCCTCATATGTTAACATTTGTTATCTTTCTTTCGTCATTATTATGTATCAAAACATATTTTGTGATAAACCCCCTTTCATAATTTGTCATGCATTATGAAATCTCAATTGGTATTTGTATGTCTAATGTTGGAATTTTTGTTATTCATTTTCTTTTAGTTTTGTCTTTTCTCCTTTATGTACTTTCAGGTTAAAAGTACATAAAAACCCCCAAAACCCCGATCATATGAGGGAGCTACCCCTCTCAAACGTAGCTCAGAAGATTTCTATTTGATCACACACAATCTCTCCAACTAATGGTGCATCATTGTTACTTTCTATTGGGCGATTCATGTATCATTTCAAGTGCCAATCCACTTACCAATAGTGTTATTCATCATCAATATTGGTGGGAATGAACAAGGCTAAAATATAGAAAATAGTTCCTTGGATGTAGCCATGTGGTGTGATACCCTAGAATCAAGAAGCCACTTGTGTGATGTGTTGCTTGTAGAAGCAATGAGTGCCATACCCTTATTATTAACCTTTTCTAAAAATACGAATGATGTTGATGCAAAAAGGGAAGAACCATTTGTCTTAGGAAATTGAATTTGAGTTTTTTGAAGAAGAGTCTTCAAGTCATCAATTTCCTTTTTGTAATATTGGTGTCTTTCATGCTCTAGTCTCTTACAATAAGTACATTTGTGCTTGTCCTTATAAATTTTCCCTTATTCTTAATTTAGGTAGTTCTCTTGTGATTCTATCACAAAACTATTTAAAAGAAGGCATTACATGCTTTGTTCCAAGAGCATCCATTGTAGAGTAGAAAGAAGAAGAAAACATTTGATAAGGACCTTTTAGCTTTGACAAAATTAAGAAGACACATTCCTTGTCCATTTTTGTTTTACCACAACCTTGAAGTCTAGAAAGAAAAGACTTAAAATGAACCAAGAAATATTTAATAAAAGAGAAGGCATTAGGAGACAATGTTGTTAATTCAACATCCAATTGTAGAATATTGAATTCATCAACTTTACCAAAGAGATCTTCAAATTTGTCCCAAATTTTCTTAGGAGTTGTACAACTAGAAATGTGAAATTACAAGTTATGAGAAACAAGAAGACCTATTAGACCGATTCCTTCATCTAACTTGTTTCGATAAGTAAACTACTCAAACTTTCTAGTGTATTGCATTTGTTGTCCATTGATCATTTTCCATAATCCCTTAGATTGAAGTAGTAGTTGTAATTTGACTTTGGACCATGTGTGGAAATTATGCGGTGTTAACAAATCAATTTTTGTATCCATGATGCACACAAGGCACTTGAAGTTGTATCTTACCAAACCGCCCAAAATTGTATTATAATTGAATGTAGACCCCCAAAAAAGATGCAAGACAAGATTTACAAGTTTTTGTGAAGTTTGGAAGGAAAATCATCCATTTATAACTTAGATATTTTTACAAATATTATAAAAAAAAGGTTTTCCAAAAACTTAATTTTAACTAAAAGTTTAGAATCCTTGCAGATTTTTGATGAATTTCAATTTTTTTTGTCAAATTTTGAAAAATGGGCTGAAAGTTATGCCTTGTCAAAAATTGTACAAATTATATTGATTTTCAGAGGTTAAAAAATAGATTAAAAAATTAAAATTTTAAAATGTCTTGACGTTGAAATGTTGGGCTCAAAAAGAGTTTTCTGATGACTATTCACACTTGATTTGATATAGGATACAATACAATCAAGATGCTTTCACATCACTCATAAGTAGTACCAATGGTTTGCTCAACTACATTTGGATAGAGTTCAAGACTCGATTCCATACCCACTCCTGATTCTAAAAAGGGAACATGAACTCCACACTCCCAAAAAGGCACCTTTTCAGCTAACAAGCTAACTTTCAAGTTTGTAGATTAAAAAGCACGCACTGCACTAAAAAAATGTGAGTGTCAATCTTCAATGCATAGTACAAAGAATAAATATCCTCCAATTCTTTGGGAAGTGAAACTACAAACCAAAAGGATTGCAATAATTACAATATAAAACCTCCAAAATAGGTCAAATAGGTTAATATGCCTACAAATACCTGTCAAAATGGCCAAAATTCTGTACAATAGGCTAAAACAACCAAAATCTCTGTAGAATGCAAAATCTACCCTAATGAGTAGTTGGGAAAATGGTAGGTTGAACCTCAACTATTTTTTTTCAAATTTTTACATCTTTTTGATACAACATGCATAATGACTAAAAATTGGAAAAAATAAAAAAAATCAAAATTGATGAAACAAAAAGAATTTTTTGTTTCCTGAGCCTTCTAGACGTAATGATGGTGTTTGTTTGTCTCTATGATGCTTTGTTGATAGGGATATATGCAAGAGTCACCTCGACACGAGAATGAACATGCTCTCATGGCTTTGATACCATGTTGGAGAGTATCAAGATCAAAAGCATGACACAAACTTTCATAAGTGAACAAAATAAACACAATAATATGTTTATCAATATACTTGATATGAAAAGTATGTAAATACAATGATCAAGCCTTGCTTATATAGGCAAGGATGAGGAGGTAGGAGTGAAACTCTAACTACCCCTCCAAAGATGAGACACTTGTGAGGTCACTTGACAAGTGTGTGAGCAAGTGTCAATAGGTGTCTCAAGTCATGAGGACACATGTCAACCATATGAAGTGAGATAAAATAAAAAGAAACCTAAGTAAACTTAAGCTAGGTGTGAATAGGTCAATCCTAGAAGGGTGATTATCTATGTAGGTATGATAATGACTCTATTTACACTAACACATGGTTCTCCACATGTCATGATGTGTTGAAGTTGCTAGGATTTGCATACTAAATTATACATAATCATGCAAATAAATGCATGATAAGCAATATAAAATGTCATGTGTGATAGCACATAATGACACCATGAGTTGCATGCTTGACACATGTACTATAGAGGACACCATAGAAGTTTTGACCATCACATTCAACACACAAAATTTTTAAGGGTTTGCATTATCACACTCTACTCATGTATAGAAGCATATGTGAAGAGAGGGATGATGTAACATTACACTATTTTTTTATTATCATATATTCATTAGTTAAAATAATGTGCATTAGAAGTTAGATTATCATGAAATTTGAAGATTCATCAACTGCATCACTCAAATATAAAGAACTAGGATCAATCAACAACATCTTCAATATTCATGACACTGGGTGTAATATCAAGTCATAAGTCAAATTTTATTAGAACCATGCCTATCAAGGATATAAATTAATATTTTTTTTAACTATGGGATCATGAGTACTAATGCTCTGAGATTATTGATAAAATACTTGAGATCCTAGATGTTCAACTTGAGTTGTTTTGACATGCATGACAACATGTAAAAGTTAAATTAAAAAAGGGTCAACTTAGGGAGTAAAAAAAGTGGATTTCCAAAAAGGTTTGATTAGGTTATGTCACTACCCAATCCAAGGGATAGGATCACACCTGTAGTATAATTTATGGGAGGGAACGTTCAAGAGGATGATTAGTCTAAACAATTGGAAACTAGAAATGATTGGTTGATTGATAGGTTTAAAATGAAGGTTAATTTGCATGCCAAACAATTTACATCAATACTACAACAATATATTTATAATAATATCAAAAATAAAAATAAACAAAATGAATACAAAAACATAATATACAATTTTATCCCCTACACCTAAACAATACCAAATATTAAAAAATACCTAACTCAAATATATGAATTCATTGTATCATTTTCTTGTGATTTTAGAAAAAAATGATTCTAATTAAAGTACAAAATGCTAAATATCATAATCATAAATAAAATATTTAACGTAAAAACTATATTTAACCATATTTTACTAATGTATTTCCTACAAATATTTTTATAAATTTTCTTTTGATCAATTCATGTATATATAAGAATATCTTAATTATATGGATATTTTTTTATGGAGGATTTTATATCATCCACAAGTTTGTTTTTGCTATTCAACATGAGAGCACAAATGTATGTTGATATCTCTTTGGTTGAGAGTCAAGAACTTAGGAATATCCATTTTTTGTTTTTGCTATTCAACATGAGAGCACAAACGTATGTTGATACCTCTTTGGTTGAGAGTTAAGAACTTAGGAATATCCCTTTTGTTAAACGCCTAGGACACAATTCCAACCTCATCTCTTATATCATAGCTCCAAGGTTTGAACCTCTATGAATGTCGTAATCAAGAAACATAGTGTCGCCCTCACAAATTATAGTCAACCAATAAAACTATAACCCTTTGATATCATATACATATTTGAATGAGAATGAAGCAAACAAACACACAAAAAAAAAAAAAAAAAAAAACTATTAAATAAATACTATTAATAACATCCACAAACAACACAATCTATGAGTCTAGTATTAATTGCACAAGTAGACCATGACTTTGAATTTTCTAGTCATGATTTATGGATGAAGACATTCACAAATGAAGACACCGCCCTTGCAAATATGACACCGCCCATTTTGCTTTGAAGTGATGCTTTAACGGAAAGGGAAAAGGGCCCAATCATTCATACACTTGCATTAAAAAGGCAAAGGTTTAGGATGTCTAACTAAAAATTAATACTTTGGTAATTACCTCTTACAAAATCAAAAAGTTTTTCAAGGAAAAAAATTAGAGTGGACAATCTTAAAAAAGACACCACCACACACTGACGAAGCATTTTAAAGCAGAAAAAGTCTGGCCTTAAGAATAATGTCTAAATATAATAATGGAAGATAAAATTTCTAAAGATTTGCGTACTTGAGAGCAGAAACGTGGCAGACGGAGAATTTCGATGAACGCGACAACATCTGCAGTAGCGAAATTAAATGAAATTGAAACCAAATGAGTCCCGAATGGAGGAATATTCTGTAGTGTCAGGATCCCCATGGCACGGTTTGTAAACATTTGATGCCAAGTTAATTACATGTGGCAATGGCCTTGGCATTTTATGCCGTTGATTAAAGAATGGTAGAATAAGTATTTCTTCAGAGGAGAAAATTGAAAAATTAAAAAGAAAAAGAGGAAAATAGGTAGGATTGAGATTCTGCAGAGGCAGCCATTGAATTTAACGGTCTCAGTAGAAGGAAAAGCATAAGCATATCCTGAGTATGTGCTGAAGCGAAATGGGGCGTTATTTCTGGATTGCTTCTGTTAGGGTTAGAACGTGGTTTTTCCTCAGGCTCTGCAAAGAAGAATTTCTGATAAATTTTTTTCAATTTGAATTGATATCGTGAAATTTGAAGTGAGTTTTTTGTGAATATGGCGACTATGTCGGAGGTGCGGTGTGCAACTCCCTTTGCGATGGCGGAGTCGGAGAATTTGACGAAGGAAGATGGGAATTCTGTTCGGGTGAAGTTTCTGTGCAGTTTTGGTGGCTCGATTCTTCCCAGACCCTCCGATGGGAAGCTCCGCTATGCAGGCGGCGAGACAAGGATTGTTTCTGTTAGTAGGGATGTCAATTACCGGGAATTGATGGCGAAATTGAGTGAGTTGTATGAGCAGGAAACCCTAAGTTTGAAATATCAGCAGCCTGATGATGATCTTGATGCGCTTGTTTCGGTTCTGTCTGACGAGGATGTCTGTCATATGATGGAGGAGTATGACAGGCTTGAGGCCGGAGATGGTGTCTGCAGCAGGCTTCGACTGTTTCTGTTTGCGGCTGCAGATCAGCAACAGCAGCAGCAAAATTTATTGTCAATTGACGGGAATGATGAGAGAGTCTGCGAGCAGAGGTATGTTGAGGCCTTGAATTCTGTGGTTGAGATGAACAGGCAGCAATTTGAAAACAATCATATTAGTATCAGTAATAACAACAACAATTATAATAGGAGTAATAGGAATTATGAGAATGTGAATAGTAGTATTAGTAGTAATAATAATAACAATATACCATTAGTTGGGAATGGAAGTGAAGCTGGGGTTGCACAGCATGTGTCCGTGGCTTTGCCTGTGTCTCTGATGAAACCCTTCTCTAAGGGTGGAGGATCGGCGACATCATCGCCGCCACCTTTATCGCCTTCTCATCATCATCCTCATCATCATCCTAAGTCGGTCTCTGCTGTTGATCAGTATTATCAAAAACAGACTCCTCATCAGCACAATCAGTATGTGCATAGCAATAATTTAGTCCAGCATGACCAGTATTGTGATATACAAGGGCAATCCCATCAGTATTTGTCCTATTCTGAGGTGCAAGGGCATGAATATTCGCCAATGGGGCAAGCTGAATTCAACAGGCATAATCAATATGTAAATCACCATCATATGGCTTTGAACGAATCATTTCAGAGCATCCAGGGGCCTGAATTACTCCCCAAGGGACAGTCCCAGTTCAGTGGTCATCATCAGCTTCATCACTACCACCATCATGAGCATGTGTCTCCACGGCATGAAACTTATCGGGAAGTCACTGCAGTGTCTGCAGTTGAAATTCCTTCAAAAGGGCAAATTGGCATTGATGGCTATCGCCTGCATTTGTCGCAGCGAGTTGAGTCTTGTCCGGAAATCCCAGTGGCATCTGTGGTTGAGATTCCCTTTAAAGGGCAGTCTGAGGTTGGCAGTTATCATCAGCATTTGCCCCATCCACATGAAAACAAGCAGGATATTGGGGTTGAAATTCCGTTCCAATCGCAACCTGATGTTGGATGTAGTCAGCAGCATTTATCCCACTTGCAGTCTGATTCAGACAACCATTTGCAACATGTTTTAACTAATACTGCACCCCCACAGCGGGAAACTATTGGACTCCCTGGGGTTGAATTTCCTTTGAAAGGGCAATCCAATATTGGCAGTGGGCTTCATTCTGGATTTGTGAATGGCAGAGATTACAAACAAATTATGGCAGATACATATGTGACACATGTTGAACCTCATGAGAATCTGCACCAGTCAGAGCAGCATCATGTTAACGTTCAATCTGAGGTTGCTGTTAGTATGCTCGACCGTGAGAGAATATATAATAGTCCATCACACCAGTGTGATTTGCATTGTCCAACCTATTCTTGGCAGCATGAAATGCCACTTGCATATCATCAGACTGCTCAAAACATTTCTGATGAGATTCACCATGACCAAGAACGTAACTCCAGCAAGCATCACTGTGAAGTTGACTGGTCAGATTCAGTACAAAAAGGGACCTTTCTGCATCCTATTGGCAGGCACTCAGAGCAACTTCAACATTTACAGCATGATAATACATTGCACCAAGTGGCATTCAATAATTGTGATTATGTGTACAGAGATCACCGTGAACTTGGCCACTCAAACTTGCTGCAGAAGAATGCATATTCACGTTCTATGGTTGGGCAAGCAGAGAAACAACTTTCGCAAAATGATATTGAGATCGAGAGATCTTGGAATGCCTCATATTATACCTCAGGCCCACAACTTTCTCATGATTTAAGCCATATATCACATTCATCCAATGTTTTGGATTTTCATTTGGCTTCTACACCCACCATGCCCGAGGTAAATTCTAGCAATCACCATGAGAGGTATTTGCAAAACCATCACAATTTGCAGGTTCCTTGGGCTTGTGATGAATATGGAAACCCAGTAGATTACATTAGCAACCAACCAATGGGAAACTTAGCACCCTTAAATTCTCATCCAAGCTCCAACAGATATATACCAGGTGAGAACCATGTAACTTGGCATCGCCAGCCTTATTTTGCAGAGAAGGATGCAAGATTTCCAGGGCAGAATCTGAGCCACCTGCAGAAAGCATTTGAAGGTAACTCTCCCTCTCACCAGCAATATGCTGGAGTACAGTCAAGGCAAAACATATCTGATGTTTGGGTCCCAAATTCATATTCAGAGCAATCACTGCCTTATTCAGGTCAAAATGGGTTAGACAAGGATTTAAATGAGAGAGTGGATCAAAGCATGTACTCTGCACAGCAGATTGATCAACTAGTCACTTTTCAGGAGGGGCAAGAAAAAGTGAAGGAAAGGGTTCTGTATGCCATGAATGATCAAGTAGAAATACTGATGGATGGGAAGGCAAATGGTGCTCACGACCTGGAGGAAAGTATGCATGATAACTTCGAACAAAACAATCTCTGGGGCATTTATCCAATGGGTTATTATGGGTTGCATCCTGATGATGCTTACAACATTACAGAAGTTGATGATTTCCACAAGCAGGCCATTCCTGACCAGTATGAAACTCAAATAGACAAAGCTCCTCCTGCGGTATCTGTAGCTGTGCATGGAAAATATGTGGACATGCATGGCAAAGATAATGTTGTACAGGATATAAGTACACTTGACTTGGGAAATGTTTCACAGAACAAGCTAAGCTATACAGTTATTGAAAGTCATTTGAATGATTTGCAGCCAAATAATGGGCAAGGAATTGGGTTTTACAATGGTGGAAAAGACGAGATTGCAGATCCCGTCCTCGGTAAAAGATATAACCAAGATATTGAAAGGATGGAGCATGTTTATATATCACATGGAATGAATACTTCAAATGTAACAAATTTTCCTGATTGCAAGCCAAGTGATGTTACTGTAAAGAATTCAAACATATCTGACAGCAGCAGTAACCACCTTATGGGTTCTGATGTCACAATTGAGATTGAGGACCTTAAGTTCCTTGCCATAGAGCCTGTCAAGAAGCAAACAAGTTTGCATAGTGAAACTGGCGTCACTGGTGTGTATAATGTTTTTGCAACTTCAGAGAACAGCCAAATTCTTTCTAGCAGTGATTTTTCGCATGCTATAAATTCTATGGCTGCTTTTGTACATGACCAACCTGCCCTGTCAAAATCATCTGCCATTTTTCCATCTGCATCTTCTTCTTCACCCCAAGAAAGAATTGACTTAGCTTCTACCACTCCTCCGATATATGATCAAAGTCCTGCAAATAGCACCAATGTGGCTTTGCCAGAGAGCTTGTTGTCAGAAACTGAAGAAGGAAGAAAATCTAGCGAGTTGGATAAAGATCCCATCTTGGAAAACATAAGAATGATGTCTATTACAGCACAGCTGGAAATGGAGCACAATTTAAAAGACCCTGAATTACCCAAGCAAGATGAAGATGCAAATAACAGGATGAATGAGAACTGCATGAATAGTAAAAAGAATGTAGATTGTTTGATTATATCCAGACCAATGGATTCATCTTTGAACAGTCCAAGCATCCCACATGCAAACATACCCTCAGCATCCAAGATATTGGGTAAGCAACATTCTACTGGAAATGAAAAAGAAGCGATAACAGGAGTTGATTATAAGGAAGTAAAAGATGAAGATATATTTCCTACTTCAGATGTTGAAGAAAACATACCACAACAAGAAGTTACTGAGGTATGGTAGGCATGAAATTTTTGTTTCCAAATTGAATGCTTTGTTATAATAACTTTTAACAATATAACTTTATTACAGAATAATTCTTTGGAGTTAGTTCAAGGTGGTGACTCAAATTCTGCGGAAATGGCAAGGAAAGCTTCAGCAGAAGCTGAGGCGCAAGCATTGGCTAAAGGTTTGCAGGTATGAACTATTCAGTATACTCAGATTCATTCATTTATCAAGAAACCTGCCACTTTCAGGTTGTTGTTTGTGTTTTAGGTACAGTAAATACATACATGTTTGTCCTTGACTCATGCTTGGAATCTCATTTCAACTTTTTATTCATACAGTCCTCTATGTTACATCTTTTCAGATAATAAGAAATGCTGACTTGGAAGAAATACGAGAGCTTGGCTCTGGGACGTATGGAACAGTTTACCATGGAAAATGGAAGGGATCAGATGTTGCTATTAAGCGGATCAAAGCCAGCTGTTTTGAAGGAAGGCCATCAGAGCAAGAACGTCTGGTAGATACCTTTTTCTGCTTCTCTTCTGTTATACATTTTGATGATTGTAGTTTAAAAACAGAGTTTTATTTGTCTTTGCAGATATTATAGATTTTGATTTAATTAATTGAAGAAGCATGCCGTTTGCATGTAGCTTATTAAAGATGAGAAAGTATGAACTCAAACAGTGATAGAAATCATAGGGCATTTTCTAAAGATTTCTAATGAGTCTTAAACGCCCGCTTAGATTTTGGAAAATGATCATAATGAGTCTTTAATAGAGAATTAGATTATCCTGAGTTGGCAGTTGTAATATGAAGAATACTACTAATAAAATTCATGACCTTTAGTTAAATTTCTATATTGAGCCAGTCATTTGTTCATAATATGGTAAGTTACTGTGAAAAATATATTTATTAATAGTGACAGATTTATTGCTTTTTGTAATTTTGAATTCATTTTCTATACTGTCTGACAGCCAATATTTACCATTTCTAATTCAAGGATTTTTGATGGTGATCTGAAAGATTTGATACCAAGAGATTTGTCCAAGGGGTAAAATGGGGTAGCATTGTAAATGTCACCAACTATGGATTGTCAGAAACGCTTATCTGAAAATACCACAACAACTTTGGAACACACTTTCATGTTGGTTCTCTAATAAATTAATTCCCTATAAACTGTTGTCTATCTTGTGATGTTGCTTGTTTTATCCAGTGGAGGTTTAATGCTGAAGTTCATTTCTGGTAATTTAGTCAAAACCACTAGACAACCTCATGTGCAAAAAGAAACAACAGCAAAAGCTTTCCTTTGATTACTCTCAAGTTCTAGGATTGATCAGCAGATTATCAGTTATTATTGGGAAGCTACTACATAAATTTGTTAACAAGAATGATTATGCTACTCATGCATTTGAAACTGGCTTATAGTCAGATTTTTTTTTATCGTGAATGCATTTTGGTCAATTCCCTCATGATTATAATGTTTTAAGTTGGCTTGTTTACAATGACCTAATTTTTTGAGACAAATTACTGTCATATTTTAGCTGTGATATAACTTATTTTTCCTATATTTTAGCTGTGATATAACTTTTTTTTCCCTGTATTATTTCATACTCAGATAGCAGATTTCTGGAAAGAGGCTTCTATTCTAGGTCAACTCCACCATCCAAATGTTATATCATTCTATGGTGTTGTTCGAGATGGACCTGGTGCTACTCTAGCAACCGTTACAGAATATATGGTGAATGGGTCCCTCAAACAAGTCTTACGGAAGAAGGACAGGTAAGCATTTTAGAGAGAATGAAATAATTGACAACTAGGAAGCACTTGGCTTTGACAGTGATTGAGATGAAAATCTTAAGTGGTCGGGGAATTTTAATATTGTTTGTTCTTTGGTTTATAGTCTTTATGATGGCTTGTGAGTATGCTTAGAATACAGTAAAATATTGCAGAACCATTGATCGACGCAAAAGGTTGATTTTAGCTATGGATGCTGCATTTGGCATGGAATATTTGCATGAAAAAAACATAGTCCACTTTGATCTGAAGTGTGAGAATCTTCTGGTTAATATGAGAGACCCACATCGACCAGTTTGTAAGGTATATTGCATTCCAAGGAATGCTTATAAATTTAATTTTCATTCTGGATAAAGATTGGTTCAGCATGCTTAAATATAATTTATAGGCATTTAAGACTATTATACAGGAATAAGCTATTGAACATTCCCATGTCTTATATATGCTGTTTCATCATCACTGGTACAGCAAAAAGTGCTTCAAAATTTATTTCACATTATGCATAATTGGTTTTCAGATTGGTGATATGGGCTTGTCAAAGGTGAAACACCAGACTTTAGTTTCTGGTGGTGTCCGAGGAACATTGCCATGGATGGCACCAGAACTTCTTAGTGGGCGAAGTGGTGTAAGTGATAAAGTAAGCCACTCTTGGAACACTCTTGGAATTCTTTATTAACTTATGGCTACTTAATGTTTAGCATGTTAGATCCTTTCTTTCTTCTCATATGTTTTTGCATTTGACTTTTCTACAGATTGATGTTTATTCTTTTGGAATAGTCATGTGGGAGCTTCTTACTGGAGATGAACCTTATGCAAACATGCATTGTGGGTCAATTATAGGTATGTTTGACTGCCGATGAGTTTCTAGAAAGTACTGATTCACATATCTCAGTATGCAATTTTAGCTTTTAACCGATTGATGTTTTCAAACAACAAAACCCATAGTCTTGTTTAATTTCAATTTATTGACGGCTGTGATTTCTAGCCTGTTGTCCTTTATGGACAATATATGTTTACTATTTTGAATATATTCCTCTTCACCACTCAGAGATTTATTTTATTTTCATTATTGTACACTGTTGGCACCATCATTTGATTCTAATATATTTTTTGTAAGTAGCAACGTGACAACCCCAATCTGAAAGATCTGTTTTTCTTGTTCTGATAACATAAACCTTGCCTTTTTACCAAACTATTGCAGGCACATTTCAGGCATATCTGTTTTCTTGTTTTATTGCCAAACTGTTGGCCACGTGATCAGAAGCAACTAATAAAAACTTCATTATAATAAAAGAAATTGGATATTCTTTCAGTGTCATGATTGAGAATCAGTGGGATTTCAAATAGATTTTTCTTCTCTACAGAAGATGGAGCAAGCTAGGACAATGGAAACAATTTTGGCAGAGTTCCACTACTGAGAATAGCATAATCCAATATATTCCCTCTCTATTGCTTTGGAGCAACTGGAAATTAACCAAAAGGGCTATCTTACAATAATTATATTCAAGATTTTCCCACAAAGGAGTGGTCCTGCTGCAGTAGTAAACAATTTTAGTAGTACCAATCAGACTTGGGGAAGTATAAATATTGATTTGTGTGTTGAACTAACCAGACCAAGGTAAGTAGAAATAATGGCCCTGACGAGACTTACTTGTTAGCCATGCAATTACTGTCATTTAATATGTAGCTTTCAATGTGCAAGTTAGAAGTCTTCCTGCTGTAGTGTTACCGTGCTTTCTTTTTCTTTCCACACCATCATTCAGATATTGCCTCTTCTCTCAATCATTTGGTAGTGGTGATATTACTGGTTTTCTTCTTTATTGCTAGATTGATTATTACACTTTCCAATGTAAAGGAGGTTATACCCTGTCATTTTCAGAAAATTGCATCTCCTTGTAATGATTCAGCTTAAAACTTTGGTTTTGGTTTTCTTTACTGGCAGCTTTTTGTGAACCTGCTTTGCACTTGTAGTGCATCTTTTCTCCCAAAATAGACCTAAATTTCTTGGAAGATCTTTAAGGATAGCCTGCAATGCAAATCTTGGCTACATTTAAGTCATGTTTTAAAATCTTTGTTACTGAAGGAATTATTAATTTACAAATATTAGGCAATTTTGGGAACTTCCTCATGAGAAACCAAAGGTAAGTGAATACATTCTGAAGCAATAGGTGCTATAATTCATCTTTATAAAAAAATATGCACGGGTTATACATGAACTAGTACAAATTTTTTTGTGTCAAATGGGAGGGTGAAACACGTACTTTTGGAGTAAGTGAAATTTTGTCACAGTTTTTTTTTTGACAGGTTCCAATTGATAGCTTTTTCCTGGCACATGTGGATGCTTTTGATTTTTAATGTTTCATATCTGGGATAAATATGGAGAAGAATAGTGGATATCTAATATTTCATAGTTAGTGATGGGTAAACTACAGAGGAAATTAGAGAAAATCTCCTGTGTTCTAGGTCCTTTTGGGGACGGGGACGGGGGGACGGCTGGGGACGTGTTTCCGGGACGTTTCCTAGGGGCCCATTTTTAGGGGACGGTAGGGGACGGCGACATACAAAATACATATATATATATATGATTTTTTCAAAATTTATTAATATATTATTATATTATAGACAGAGAGAGGGAAAGAGAGAGATATATGTCAATAAATTAATAATTGCTCACACCAATATAATAAATCGCGAGAGTAGTAGCATAACAAGTAACAACATAATAAATCATAAATGTCATTAGCATTATAAAATGTATCATAGCAATATGAAACATCAATAAAACCATGGTATATCAATATCCAAATGTTTCAAACATGCATCCAAAAGTCTCAAAGTTCAAAGTTCCAACAGTCTATGAAATTAAGCCTCATTCGGGCTATCAATATCAAAAGATTGAGAACTATCTGAGTCACTATCATCTTCTGGCAAGAGTGGATCATCCAATGGTAGCCCGACCAATCCTGGTTGCACCTCATCCTCATCAATTTGTCTAACGTCCTCAGGATCAACATCCCATCGTGCTGCTGGAGTTTGCCGATACTCAGTAGTCTGACGGTCCTGAAGTCTCAAGGCACTATGAACTGCAACTAATTTCTCAGCTCGTTTTGAAGTAAGCCTATTCCTCTTAATGGAGTGTATGAAGCCATAGGTGGACCAATTCCTCTCTGCAGCAGAGGAACTAGCAATCTGTGAAAGCAAACGAATGGCAAGTTGTTTCAAATCTGGTGTGTCCTTCCCATGAAATTTCCACCATCCAATGGGGTTGTTCTGTGCAATGGTGGCCCTATCTGTCCTAGCTTCTGGTTTGCTGAATGTAGGACCCTGAAGATCAGCAAACATAAGCCACTGCTCTCTAATAATGGTTGCTAGCTCATCGGTATACATTTTACGAAGGGCTGCTGTAAGCCCCTCTATCACCTCGTCATCCTCAGAAGGAAGCATTCGGCCAGGTCTAGGTACATACCACTTCGGATTAAGAGCATAGGCAAGCATATGAAGAGGGGTATTCATTGTGTTCCACCTCTTTGTCACAATAGGCCTAATATGGTCCTCATAAAATCTCAACTCAGGTTCCTTTTGACGAATAGCTTGCTTCATTTGGTCAAGCATGCTATCAAAAGTCTCATATATCTCTCCCAAGCTAGGAGAGTCTGTATCTGCATACCGGATTACCCTCACAACTGGTGATATGAAAGAGCAAATATACCTACAAGCAACAAATTAAATATTAGAACTTTTAAAATAATAAAATACAAACTACAAAGTAAAACAAAGTGTAACAAATTCAAAATTTCAAAAACAATTTAAATTTTCAGATTTCTTACTTGATAGTGGCCCACCAAGTTTCACTAAGTACTCTATCTCTCACTTCCTTGCCTTCATTTGTCTTCGACAGATTCCACCTTTTCCAATCTGCACAAACAACCATGGCTTGTAGAGCATCTTGGACCTCCATCATCCTCTCCAGCAAAATATAGTAGCTAGCATATCTAGTCTCAACTGGTTTGAGGAATTCTTTCTTTGAATAAGACCGGAATAGTGCATGTGAAGTGTGATGGTTGCATACAAACATTTGTATGCCTCTAGCCTCTGCAACTGCTGCCCTCACCCAATCTATTTTTCCAATGTCTTTCAAAGCATTATTCAAAGCATGTACACAGCATGGAGTCCAAAAAATATGTTTGTAAGCATTCTCAATCATCAAACCAGCTAGCTTACAAACACGAGCTGAATCTGTCACAACCTGCACAACATTAGAAGGCCCAACCTCCTCTACAGCCTCCCTCAAAATGCCAAACTGAAAATCAGCATCCTTACGCTTCCCAGAACAATCAACAGCTCGAAGAAAGTATGAACCAGCAGGGCATGTAACAATAACATTAATGAGTGGCCTATGTTGAATATCAGTCCACCCATCCATGACAATGGAACAACCAGTCCTAAGCCATGTCTGCCTCATCTCCTCCATCAACAAGGTAGCTTTTGAATATTGTTTGTCAAGGAGGGAGGTACGCAATCTATGTTCTCCAGGGGGGGCATAAGAGGATCCAACTGACAATATTTCTTTCACCATAGTTTTGAAATAAGGTGACCTTGCCAAATGAAATGGAAGAGCATGTGCATAAAAGAATTTGGCCACTGCATCATCAGCTTGCTCACGTTTTTGTGTATTCATCAACCCCATGATTGAAGTTTTCTCACTTGCTTTCTTCTTCCCTCTATCACAAGTCTCTGAAACTGATACATTGGAAGAGCCTTGCAAATCAGCTAATGGTCGTTTTCTATTTTGAATGGTAATGATTTGGTCATCACTACATCCAGCCAACTTTGCAAATTGAAGCTGCTGCTCCAATGTTATTGCTGTACAAACTCTAACACCTTTTCCACAGTCACCCACTAGATGGCCTCTAATCCTAGTATAGCTCCCATGGTAAGTAGATTTACAAACATGACAAAGCCATTTCTTGCTGCCCCCTGAATTTTTTTGCTTGTTGACAGTCACATCTGTGGCAAACTGACGCAATGGTTTGTTGCGGTTGAAAAGGCCTTTTGCAAATCTTTGAAGAGTGGGTACAGGGCATGCAAAATGGTTTGAAGAAGCATGGGTTGGATTTTCAGAGGTAGAAGAAGGATCTAATGACATTCTTTGAACTTCATTTTCACTCTCACTACCCTCACCCTCATAACTGTCACTGCCATTGCTGTTGCTGCTCATTTTGAAATTTGTATGGCTTTTCTTCTTTATTTTTTAAAATATGAAGTTTGTATGCTGGTTGAAAATCTGAAAGTTTGTAAAAATTATACCAAATCATTTAATCAATGAACCATTCAATGAATCAACATTGAAAACAAAAATGAAAATAAAAGCAAAAATTATTATTAAAAATTAAAAAAAATGATAAGCTAATATCATAATACAGAAGCAAATTTTTTTTAACAAAATTAATCTCAAACCTGGAAGTAGGAAATGGAACTAAGAAAAATGCAGCTCCCAGCTCCTCAAGGCGTCCCAAAATGCAGCTTGAGTGAAGGAAAAAATGCACAAATAGAAGCAGCCGCGACTTTACCCTAGGCGTTGGAAAAAATACTTGAAAAAAATTGTTTCATGGCTCTTTCAAATGCAAAAACGCCTTTGTTAAATGCCCAAATGCAGGAAGAAGAAGGCATAAAATGATTTAGACTGGTCTTTTAGTGTGAATCGCCCTTGCTGTGTGAACTGTGAACTCAAACTGTGAAGTCGTCGCCCTAGCCTCAGCCGCGCTTTGCTTGAGAGCCAAATATTAACAATATAAATGAATCATATTTGATAGCTTATGACTTTTAAGAAACTTTTTTAGGTTTTATATTATTTTTCTTCCTTTGACGTCGCCAAAAAACGCAGAAATAAAACGTTTTTTAAAAACAAAAATTGTAATTTTTATGTTTTATGCGCGGGGGACGGCAAGCCGTCCCCGGGGACAGCGAGGGACGTTCCCAACGTCCCCTGCCGTCCCCGGGGACGGGGGAACGTTCCCAGAGGAGAGGAAACGTCCCCCCCTGTTTTCTATGAATTTCTCAATTTAGGGGACGGCCGGGGACTGTCCCCGATGCGTCCCCCCGTCCCCGGGACGGATGGGGACGGGTACAGGGGGTTTTGGGGCAGGGGACGCGTCCCCGTGTAACACAGAAAATCTCTTGTTTTTGCTAAATCTGACAATGGTTAAACCAGAGTACTTAGTGAGTGCGTGCTTCTGGATAAAACTTTGTGTGTTCTGTTATCTCAGAATACTTAGTAGCAAAATACCTCCAAATTGAAAAAAGCCCATGATTTTTGTTTTTTTCATCCCACTCCCATATAACCCTTGCTTTTTAGAAGAGAGCAGATTGCTACGACCTACTCTCTTTCTAAACTTAACTGAACCTAAATTGAAAATTCTATATGAAGTTCTACATGCTTTGTGACATTTACTTGAAAAGGATTTGTATTGATGTTTTTTTCTGTTTTCGTCCCAAATTAGTTTTTCTCCAGTGTAAATCACTGTAAGAAATTTTTTGTTATAAAATCAGTAAATGAGTAATTGAGGAAAGGATATAAGTTTTCTATTATTGCTCATCCAACTTTGATTTTAAATTTTTAAGACAACAATTAAGCATTTAGAAAATATACCACAAAAGTTTATCCTCAATCTCAATTTTAGAACCTGTGAGGAGTAAATTTCAATGATGGCTCTCTATATAAGAAAATGTGTTTAAGTTGTGAATGCCACATACACATGTGCACAGACTTTGACTGCCTTTTTTGATTTCCAAAGGATTATCCCCTCTATAATTTTTATAATGTAATTTACCATAGTATTAATCCATTATTAACTATTTCAGATATAATGTCTTAATGACTTTGTGATGTCTTATTATCGTTTAAACAATTGCAGGGGGTATAATGAAAAATACCTTACGGCCACCAGTTCCAGACTGGTGTGAACCTGCTTGGAGATCATTGATGGAAAGGTGTTGGTCAGCAAATCCAGCAGAAAGACCGCCCTTTTCAGAAATTTCAAGAGAGTTACGGGCAGTTGCTGCATCGATGAATTTAAAATGAGCAAGCCAGCTTTGTTACCATCTCTTAATATCAGTTTCATTAGTCACATTTATCTTAATGTGCACAATCTTTTGGGAAAATTAGTAATCAATGCTCACAGATGGCAAGGATTTTTATATTGATTGAAGGAAATGCAGCAGCCTACATTGGAAATACATTTTTGGCTCTATAATATGCTCATAGGTTTGAGAACCTTTCATACATATTGAAGTTGTATATACATATTGGTTGTTCTGGGCTGCTTCTATATCTGTGCAATATAGTACCATTTAAGTATGAATTGCTTGGCTTTAGTTGGTGAGCCGTGGGAAAATACATAAATGTTAACAGCTTGCTGATCACATCTCTAGCCAGCATGTACTTACAAGGTCCTGATGCCATTTTGCTTGATAGCTGTGGTATAAACTAAGGCCAAGTCCTTAGTCATCATTTTTCTGATAAAATATTCATACATTTGCTGGTGTGATTATCTGGTATGATATGCAAACTCATATTTTGGCTATAATGGATGGTGGCAGATTGAAAGAAGCAGCAATTCAGGGTGATAAAGCAGTACCAACAAAATTGATTGCATGCACTATGGAGATTTAGAATCCCTAGCTGAATCTTTGTATTTTTGGTCTCTATTGAGGCATACTTATGTATATCTTGAAGTATGAGTTTTAAAAGGCATTTGATAGCCATGTATTATATTCATAATAACGAAAATAAAAATATGTTTAGTAGTATGTGAAGTGAGACTATCTGCAGACTGCGCCGACAGACTTAAGATGTTCTGACTGAGCATGCTTCGCTTTCATGAGTGGAAAATGCACCATCAAGCATTTTTAGCATCTTTTAAATATTTGAGATAAATAAGCATTGCATATTTTTATAGTGCATGAGTTTCACGTAGATGAAATAAAGTAATTAGGTTATATATACGTATACTACATTTAGTTAAATTCCATATGTGTTCAATTAGAAAGGATACCGTTGTCTCAAGTCTTTCTCTTAGCGAACATTGCACTGACCATTGCAGCTTTATTTATAGCATTTAATATATTTGCAGAAATATATAGAGAACATGGTATTTGCATAGAATGGTACAATTGTAACGTTGGCATGCATGTGGGGTGCTTGCTTTATCAATTCAGGTAAAGGTTGTGATTTGCAAATAATTATTGTAGGATGGGGCTCTATATTACCTTTATCAAAAACAAGAGAGTAAAAAGCATGACTTGCAGTGTTGTAGGTTTGGGATAGTTATCTAGTTGGGAATGCGTTTTCCTAGATTTATATTCATAATTCTTTCACCTTGTTATTTTTCATTCCCTGGAAATATCCTTGTTAATTCTTGCTGTCCTAGATTGTGCTGCAGTTATTCTCCATTTTGGTATAGCAAGATATTGAGTCAGAAGATGCTCGTTGAGTTTTTTGGAGCACAAGCTGCTTTATCAGAAAGATATGCATGTAAGGAGCTTTATAATTTTCTGCACTGTTATTTCTTTTTTCCATTAAATATTGTGTTCTTAAGCTCTTTCGTTTAAGGGGGTTGTTTTTGCTTAAAAGATACAAAGTTGGTAATTTCAATTCTTCTGTCAACAGACGCTTCATATGTTTTTAATCTCTCCAAAATTGTTGAATAAACAAATAGCACACGAGAAATGAATTTTGACAGGTATTCTAAACTAATCCATTACATATTATTGGAGCAAGTCACTCTTACAAACATGTAAGACCAGAGCAAGTTAACTTTTCAGCAAAGCAGTTTGGGAGCCCTATTATTTTGGATTTACTTGATTAAAGGAACCAGGAAGAGATTTCTAACAGGGATCTAGTTGAAAAATGACAAAAAATGTAAAAGTCTTGCCTTATAGATTGATTGAGGACTTCACCACTAGGAGAGAACCTACTACAGCTAGATGGTAGAGGACTGGCAGAAGAATTTCGGAATACTCTGTAAGCAAAAGATGTTTCAGAAGCAAGCTGGAATGCAGTAGCCTTCTTAGTGTAGTGGAACATAAAGTAAATGGTCTTGTGAAACTTGAAAGGATCCTAATGTATTTGGATCTTCTGCTTGTTAGGCATGTCATTGATCTATAAAATGAATAAAGTACAATGTTTCAATTCTTGTGTCCTATTTCCTTTACTTTGCAAGACTGCTCTATGGAATTATTTTATTCCGAGGCAGAATAAGATTATTCTAAAGTGGGTGTGGATAATCATGAAAATTATTTTCTATTAATTAATCAGCTAGTTTTTAATCAAAATTCAAAATTTTAAAAAGAACTGCTAATGTGAATTGATATCTTTGAACCCAAAAAAAAAAGATTTTGTAGATTTTGTTAATCTAAGTCCTTGTAACTGGGTAATTAATACTCATATACATTGAAAATTCAGAAATAATACCACCTTGCACGCTCTCCCATTAACACTCCTGTCCCTTAAGAGTGGCATAACACTTTACCTATTCGATTGAGGAAAATTAATACTTATTGACTGCATAAAATCTCTTACCCAGTAGTTGAGTCCACAGACCGGGGAAGCTCACACTATCTCAGCAAGCAGCAATAATTCTTTAGAGAAACCAGTTCTCTCTCACCCCGTGCTTTCATTTACAATTTAGTATACAACATGAGATCATGGGGTTCGATGGATCCTTTGTCCATTTTCAATGTAATTTAAATACAATCAATCAATCCATCAATCAATAGGTAGCAACAAGTTGAGCAGTCATCCAGTTGTCAGAAATTAGTTTATGAACTGCAAAATGCAATTCTTTTGGTCTAGAAATCCAAAATAGTTTGGGAGTTGATTGGTGCCATGCTAGATAGAATGTGATGAATGTCGAAAATGCTTTTACTCAATTCGAGTAGTGGCTTTGTCAGTGAATTCTTATAAGGGTCACTCATGGCATCAAGTCTATCCAAACAGAAACAATGACATGGAATTGATGAACCCTTATTCACAACTAAACTTGACCTTTCACAAGCATCATAAAGGAGCTGTACCAACACAACCTCGCACTGCACAAGTTGGAGGTTCATCTGTCTCTATACTATGTCTACACTTGTACCATATGTATTTGAATGTTATGGTTAAGACTAGCGTTAAACTTTTCTTTCCTTGGAAACTAAGTAAGCTTTATTTTGATGCATACACTTTGCACTTTAAAAAATACAAAGGTTTTAGTTTGATTTGAATATTTTATGGTTTCTATTTTGCAAGTAGCATAAAATATATTATTGTTGGTTGTACCTACACCCTAGGAAATCTTAAATCTACCATTTTTGCTATTTTTTTTCAGTGAGATTGTTGTTAGGAGTGATGAGGAGCGAATCAAACTCTCTATAAAAGTGTGAATTCGATCTCTTTGTAATAGTTGTTTTGTAAATTATATAGTAAATGTATGGTTAGTTAGCCTTAATAAGTGTGTCAGTTTATATAGTAAATGTATGGTTAGTTAGCCTTAATAATTGTGTCAGTTTGAAGCAGCTGTAGGTAGTTGTGGCAGACTGGCAGACTATTGTAATGTCCCCTTTTGAAAAATTCTTAATTTTAAGCCTGCAAAACAATAATAAATTCTAAAAACTGATATTTGTAATAAAAAGTATAAAATTTATGATAATATTCAAATCCATATATAAAACATTATAATATTGAGATCAATACATCATAGTTAGAACATCATAATATTTAGATCCATAGTTCATAGTATCATTAATATTTGAATCCAAAATATTTTAATATCATTAATAATTATTCCAAGGCATATTCTTATACTCAACCATATTAGGAATTCATTACAAATGCTTGCAAACCGTAATTTCAAGGGTGGTTGCCCTTGTATAGCCAGAATATGGAAGGATTTAAGATCTATTCCATCTCTTAGTCCACCTTGAATGTTGGCCGTCCTCGATCAAGCCCAAGAGCATGGAAGTGGATTTCTGGTCCATTTGGGCTCCCAACACAAAAGTATGACAGAACCTCTAGTTCATCCATCTCAAGGTGATGTGCTTGATAAGACGCATGAGGGCTGCCCTCTTCAAACAAGCCCAAGAGCATGGAAATGGATTTTGGGTCCATTCGACTTCCCGAACCACGAATATGAAAAAATCTCTAGTTCATCCATCTCAGGGTGATGTGCTTGATGTAAAGAATTTCTAGTCCTTTAGCTCTCATGACTCAAAAGGTTGAACAATCTCTTTATTTGCAAGACACTTCTATAAATTCAAAATAGACCGCTAAATAGATTTGCTATATTAATTACTAATAAAATATCATTATGAAAATACAATAGATTAACTTACAAGTGGTTGTAATAACTTGATTTCTGCAATAAAATACATATACAACTATTCCTAATTTATATTCTAAGATTATTCTTTGAACTTTCAAAATAATATTCTTGCAAAAAACAAATATTTATTTCCAATAAATATCTTATATTCCAATATCTTATTTTTCCTTCTTCCCACTTCATTAATATGCTGAATTGATATTTGTAGGTGTGTTACTTGGATGAATTGATGATTGAATGTTTTGATGATTGAATGATTGATGCTTGAATGATTTGATGATTGAATGTATTTATATACTGTTGGTTGACAGATTGGTCTTTTAAAGATTAACTTAGTTTGACTTCATATTGCCCAAAATAAAGACTAATCAATAACAAACAGTTGGAGAGATCACCATTTCATTGGTGATCTTCCTCTAAATTTTGATTGAGGTACAATTCCCTCGTAAGATATAATTTTTTGATTTTTTGAATTTTAAAGAAAGTGGGTATACTTTTGACCAGAAAGTAGTAAAGGTAGACTAACACTTGCTCATAACCATGATGTAAATGCGATTGAAAACAACTTCCAAAAACTTAACTGATATTTAAAAGATGTGTGTCACCAATATCACAACTCAAAGATTGGATAAATAGTAACAAATGAACTGACTCAATAGAATACAACTTCACCCCTTTACTGAAGAACAATGAATGTAACACTAGAGAACATAACATCCACAAATTGAAGTAATATTCCAGCACTTATCAGAGCTCAAAGACTCATTCATAAATACTAAGTATTGCATTCAAATTCATATGCACAAAGACAAAGAACTTCTTCAAGGAAACAAGTAAAATTGTAAAAACTGATCCTTATTTTCAATCGATTATCACTCTTGCATCAAAGTGCAACGGGGATAAAAAATTCAGACCCTTCAAATGTCCACAGACAACATATTTATAGTTTTTACATCATAATTGTCACCATGTTCTTGAAAATTGATTCTTTAAAGGAATTATAACCATCAATTTACTAAATGAATGTTTGTGAATCACTATTCAATTTCTATTTAACCAAACCAAGTTTATGACTTTTAAGAAATGTCATGATTGCATTGCATATATCGATTTGATTTGGACAAGCTAGTGCATCACCACTCCTCGTATGCAAGCCTCGTGGCTTCTTGTACATTTGAAAGACTTGGAACTTCTAAACTCTGCATTTAATAACATATCCATCAATGATCATACTTGTGTGAATTGTTTTAAGTAAGGGGATTTCATTTGACGCCGATGTCCATATAGCCAAAATAACATCACATCAACTACTATGCTCATTTAATTTAAGACAATTGGCAATGTCCTTGCATCATTAGTTGCTCTCGAGTAAACTCCTTTTAGCTCGTTCTTTTCCCTCTATAAATCAAGCATAAATACTTTCATTCTTTTCATACCAACTTTCATTTCAAGATGTCGAGCACCTCTAGCAACACCACTTCTAAAAGTGATTTTTTGGTAGTTGAGGGCGTGTAATGCAACTCAGTGAGGAGACTAGTGGTGGACTAGCTCAAAGAGGTTTTTTTGATACACAATGATGTGGAAGAAGGTGTCATAAGGAAGATAATCGGAGAAAACTTCCTCGCTTAGGTCCATGTGCACAACTTTGCACTTCCGGAGCGCTTCCTATACAATATCATCCAAACCTCCAACAAGCTGGGATGGAGAGCAAGAGTTGCAAAGAGGTTGGTGAGGCCAGTCTACTTAGCCAACATAGAAGCTGTCGTGGGATGACTCAACGAGTACCCACGTGAAGGCTTGGTGGGAGATATTGTTTGTATTGCCATTGCCCTTAGGAACAAACAAGCTAAGTAAGTCATTGCTCTCCTCCATGCTGGACTAGAGAGCAACATGATGGAAACCTTCCCTCACTTTGTGACTTTAATGAAAACCTCTTCTCTCTAGCACAGATAAAGAGGCTCCAAGAGGTGGTGGAGGGCATCCATATTTTAATGTTTACTCTTTGTGCTTGAAAATGTACTGAAACTCCTTTTTGATGTTATATATATATATTATGTGCAATGTGGTGAGCTTGGCGTTCTTTGTTTCAGTTTCATGTTTTCTCTTATGTTGTGACACATTGTTTATACTTTTGCAATTGTGATAAATTCCAATGGCTTCTGGTTCAATTTAATGTTCCTTCTATGATGTATTTCGTTCTTGGCATTACCCTTTTTTTGAACACAACATGAGTATTTTAAAAGCAATATAGATGAACCAATGTCAGGTCTTGGTGGGGTTTTGGATCTCGTTGGAGTCTGATATAGTTTTGAAAACCCCTCATTGTCTACTTCACAATCTCTTCTTAAGGCATGGTTCAAAGTCCTTTGCGGCTTTTTTGAAAAGAGCCTTTGATAATAATAATAAAAAACTTAATCCTTCGAAAGAGAACTTGCCATCGGGGATAGAATAGGTTTCTAAATCCCTTTTGAAAACCGACAAAGGTTTCAAAACCTTACGGAAGTTATGAAGTAGAGTCAATTTTATATTTTTCCTCTTTTGGTCAGTGCATCCCAATATTGTGGAAACTGCTTTGGACCCGACGCCTTTCTCAAAACTCCACAAAAAGTTGATTTAAAAATAATCCTTAAGTTTTTAACCTTAGAAAGTTGAGTGAAAAAGAGGTTATGGCAACCATATTGGCTCTTGCCATAGTTTCAAAAACCAAACAAAGGGGCAACAATTTTAATTTGGGAAATTTTTTTATGAATGGATGCAGTTTTGGGGAATGTGACAAGGACTATAGTAACATATACTTATTGCATTTGGTTGATTGATCTTTTTGATGTTTTGATTGCTTAATTTCTCGATGGATAGATGAGTGATGATTATTGATTGAATGTCAATTAATTGATTTACCCTTTTTATCCATTTCTTGAAGGAGTCACCACCCTTCACAATAAATGAGTCGCCACCCTTCATTGCTTCCTTTTGAGAATGATAATTTATTTCCAAACCGATTGATTGATTCATTCCCCATAAATGATTTTTCCACAAGGAAATTATCTCCCTTTTATATCTTATTATTGAGGGAGTCACAACTTTCACATTTAAAGAGTCACAACCTTTCATATTAGGAGTCAAATCCTTTCTCACATCATCATTACTCTTAAGAACATAATTTAATTTACTTGAAAAGTCACATGAAGTTCTATTCCCAATTGAATTATTGAATGATGTTATGGATCTCAAGTTTGAGGGAGTCACACCTCTTCACCTGTATTGCCTTTTTAATAGTTACAACTCTTCAACGCTACATTTGAAAATTAATAACTTAATTTTAAATAAGTTAATTTGTTAGTGCTGATGTCTATTACTTGTAATCAGTCCTAATAATTCCTCACCCTTTCCTTTCCTTATATATCTTAACTTGCTCAAGAGACACAACCTTTCATATACTAATTGGCCATTCTTAACAACTTAATCTTTATATAATGTCAGTTTGATGTAATAGTAATTATCTTTGTTGATTTCTTATGAAACATAGGCTGCAGACATTTAACATTTAGGAATTAAATGAGACATTACAGACTAATGGTAGGAATTTACTATTTGTGTTGGGTTCTAAATATGTCTGGTTTGGGACATGATGTTTTTGGTACAAAATTATGAATATAATTATACTTATCCCTAGTAATTTGTTTTTTCTTAGTCTCTTTTGTTGTTGTTGTTCTTAGTGAGTATCCATTCCAATGTTGGTAGATTTGAAGCACATGTTCCATTCCTATTTGGACGTAGGGGTTTTGTTGTGTATCTTCTGTTCTAATCTCGCATAAGTAGACTAAGTCTGATTTCGTGAAGATGAAAGAATAAAGTTCTAATTTTTTTTGAAGGGAATGTATTCCTTGCTTTGAGAGCTTATGATAATTTATATGATGCTTGTAGTCTAGGAAAGAGCATTAAGTTGCAAAATGGATTGAACTGAGTAGAAAACCATGAGTAGTGGTGGGAATTATAAGTTGGGTCTTAGATCAGCCCAGGGCAATCATTTACTTTTCTAGGAAAGCCAATTGTCTTAAAACATAGTGATTGAATTTTCCAAAATTTTATTCTTAAACCTTCCTTCGAACAAGGGTACTCTCAAATATTTTCTATAAAGAGAGGCAAAAGAAAATCTCAAAATCATTTTCATCTTGACTTTAAAGAGTTTTAAGACAAAATATTTAATTTAGCTAGATAGATACACTAACCTTACAATAACAATGAAAAGGTTCCTTTAATCATCCTTTACTCCTTATATTTGATTCAATTGGTAAAAATAATATCAACTAGTTACCCATGGGAGGAAGAAATTCCTTTCTACATTATTGACTGGACTCTAATCATGTTAAACTCTTCAGCTATGCTCAAGCACTTCCCAAAATATTAGCCAGATAACAAAGAAAAATAGAATCTCCTTGGTAGAGACCTCTATATGAGGAAAAAAAAGCCAACTTGAACTCCATTAATTATAATTGAATAAAATGAAGTGGAGACACATTAAAACATCTAGTCACACCATTTAGCAAAAAAAAGTCTTTTTAAGAATTTTAAGAAAGTATGTTTGGTTGATTGGAGTTACTCATATCTAGGTTAATAATCAAATCGTATTCTTTCTTCAAGTTAAACAATACCATCTAAAGTTTGTGTTTCTTGAATAAAACATCCATGTTGGTGAGAGCTAATGAAAGGAAGGGGCGAATGATGTTAGCTAGGACCTTAATAATTATTTTGTAAATTATAATACACAAGGCAATTGGTCTAAAAGAGTCCATAGAATTAGCTTGGGAAAGGAAAAGAAGTATTTGAAGTCCTTCAAATTTTTATTTAAAGATGTAGATTGTTCACAACTTTGTAAATATATTTCTTTTGATGGAAGAATTTTATAGGAAAATCTTTAGGTTCTTAAGATTCGTCTTTTCCATGTTCTAGGTAGTCATTTGAATTTCTTCTTTAAAGATGATTTTTATAATTTGAGAATTTATTAAATATCATTTGAGTTTATATTAAAAAATTCATGTTATAAGAGAGGAGATAGTTCATGTTGGGTATTAGTGGTAGAAGTCAAAAGGTCATCCTTCATTATTGTTCTTGTTGAGCTCTTTCCATAAGAATTGATTAGTCTTTAAAATTTTATTTAATGATCTAGATTGATTCATAGCTTTGTAATTTTTTTTCTTTATAATTTCTCAAAATTGATAAAGAACATTACAAAAAAACCTTCATGTTCCTAAGATTTGTCTTTTTCCATGCCCTAAGTAGCCATTTGAATTTCTTCTTCAAATATGATCTTCATAATTTTGGGATTCATTAAATACAATTCGGGTTCATATTTAAAAAGTCATGTTGAAAGAGAGATGAGAGCTTGTGTTGGGTACGAATGGTGGAAGTCAAAAGACCATCCTCCATTATTGTTCTTGTTGAGCCTTTTCCATAGGAATTGATTGGTCTTATTGTCTTGTGTTTTGTTATGTTCTTTGGTCTTTTTTTTTTTTTTTTAGTATTTGGTGTCATTTGTTTGATGGGTCACTCTTTTTGTTAGTATTGTATTGGTTTCTATCTTGTAGTATATCAATTCCTCTTTAATTACTTGTCTTGCGTTTATTATTGGGGTGTGCGATTTGTTTTGGTGGTGTTCGATGTAGTGGTATGGGAAATGTCAAGGAGTTTAATAGAGATGGTAGTAGTGATAAATCATATAGGTATGTTGTTGGTGAAAAATTTCTAGTTGGTGGAAGTGCTAAATTCTTGGCATGAGATGGAAGGTTCATTCAAACATTGGGCAAAAATGATAGAAAAGAAGGTGAACATTCATTTACTCTTTCCCTTGTCCCATATGAAGAAATGATTGGTGTTTTAGAATAAGAAGAATGTAGGCTTAAAACTATTGGTATTTTCTATGTCTATTTAACTCAGGTAATGTGTTCCCTTCTCAAAAATTCTTTGATGAATGATTATCCTTATTTATAGCAAGAAACTAGGTCTTTATGTAACATTTTGTCAAATGTTGAAGAAATAATTATTTTTTATTTGTCTCAAGAATAATGGAATGCATAAGAGGGTTCTCAATAAAGGATTTTATAATGTTGATAAATCTCTATCTTAGACCTTTGGTGGGACTTTTTTTAAAAATCCCAATGAAGTGGTTTTGAAGTATTCTCCTAAATGGATTGAATTGTGTAACATCCCAATGTTCTTATGATTTTTGTTATCTCAATTCCTTAAATATTTGGGTGAAATTATAAAATTAGAAGACATAAGAGTTTCTCTTTCTCATCTGAATGCTAGAATCTTAATTTCTTTGAAGCATGGTGTTTGATTTCTAGATTTTATGTCCGTTCCTTTACATGGGTATTTGCAAGAAAATAATATTATTAGTTTGAGAAGTTTGAATTCCTACTTTTATTGTGAAAATGGTGGTCATATGAGGTCAACTAGTCCCCTATTAAAATAAAATGGCTCATAATTCTAATGTGAATCAAGTTGATGTCTCTAGTGATATTAATATGGATAATGTGAATCTTAGTGATATCTTTGGTGATATTAATATGGATAATGCTAGCATTATTGATAAGGTCTCTCCCCTTTGATTGTTAAAAAAATAATGAAGAATATATTATCATTATTGCTACCCTTGTTTCTCCTTCTTGTCTTAATATATCTCCTACTATCTCTACATTGCCTTCTTTAGTTTATGATATTATTACATGGGTATTTGCAAGAAAATAATATTATTAGTTTGAGAAGTTTGAATTCCTACTTTTATTGTGAAAATGGTGGTCATATGAGGTCAACTAGTCCCCTATTAAAATAAAATGGCTCATAATTCTAATGTGAATCAAGTTGATGTCTCTCTATAGTGATATTAATATGGATAATGTGAATCTTAGTGATATCTTTGGTGATATTAATATGGATAATGCTAGCATTATTGATAAGGTCTCTCCCCTTTGATTGTTAAAAAAATAATGAAGAATATATTATCATTATTGCTATCCTTGTTTCTCCTTCTTGTCTTAATATATCTCCTACTATCTCTACATTGCCTTCTTTAGTTTATGATATTATTGAAAATAATAAAAGGTTGTTAGAGGGTTTGGATAGTTCACAAACTTTAGTTATCTCTTTTAAACAAAAAAATTCTATTCAAATTTATGTTAAAGAGGTTAGTGGTAATTTTAGTTCAGGTTATATAATTAATAAATAATATTCTAAAATGTAAAAAAAAATCCTTAGTTGATGGTGGATTTGAGTAAATCTTGATAGTGATAATGTGTATGATGTTTCTATGTACGATTACAAGTCTAGTTCTTTCATAGTTGGGTTAAAAAAGTAATTATATACCCTCGTATTTTGAAAGGTTGTGTAATAGGAGAAATGCTCCCCCAAATAGTCAATTTTTTCCCTCTTTAATTTGTTTCGATGAAAAATTTGAGCTAGAATGTTAGATGCCTTCAAGCCCATGATATAAAATACATGGTTAAGTCTCTTTGTCAATCAAGGCCTAACCTTGATTGTTTGCTATTACAAGAGGTTAAGTCTATGTGATGTTATTTGGAAGGCACTTGTAAGGTGATTTGACCTAATTCTACTATTTCTCATCTAAACATGTTAGAGGGAGGAAAATTATCTCCAATCTTATTAATCCTTCTTTAGGTCATCATATTATTGGCCAGTTCTCCTTATTATAGGGTTGTATTTGTGGAATTAAATTTATATGGTATTTTCTCCATATATGCCCCTAATGTTTATAAAGATAGAGCTAAATTATGGAATTGGTTGGCCATTAATTTGAAATATATTCCTCATATTATATGGATGAATAATATGGATAAAATTGGTGGCTACAAATTTGAATGAAAAGGTAATGATTTTTTTGGGACAAGTTTAAAAGGAAAAAACTTTGTGAATCCTTTGATGGGTTGTGAGAAGGATAGTAAAGGAATTTCATTTACTTGGTCTAATTCTTAGAAAGAAAATAAGAGGGTGTTTTATGGATTTTATGTGTTTATGATGGATAAATCCTTTTTTTATATCCCTTCCATTCAAAATAATATGGTTTAGCTTCTCCTAGCAACCTTACTTGACCATTACCTTGTTGAATTTGAGGTTTTCCTTAAATATCTTGTCCTCCTAAGTCTCCTTGTTCCTTCAAAGAGTTTTATAAGCTTAATATATCTCACTTGAAAGATCCATTTGTACTAACACTTTGTAAATCTTTGGGCTTTAAATTTTAGAAAAATTTCCATGGGTTCATATATTAGTAGGTGAGGTAAAGCTATTGAATCTACTATTTCTTTCTTGAGAATTTTTGGTAGACATAAAACCAAGGCCAAAGAAAAGAGGGTTAGGAGGTTGCAAGATAAACTACTTTTCATTGAAAGTAAGCTTCAAAGTAGGCCTTTTGATGTTTTATTGTAAAATGATGATATTAAGATTAAGCACTCTTTAAGGTTTGATTCATTTTATAAGGCTAGAGGTGTTGGTGTGAATAGGTATTTTACCTAGCTAGTTAATTAGTGGGCCCTATTTACATGTTAAGTCCACTTAGGTCCTAGGAATATTTGTGGAAGTATTAGTTGTCAACTAGATTTCATCTTATCTTTTTGGCATTTAATACTTGATTCCTAAGTCATTTAATAATAAGTTTAGTTAGTTGTCACATGTTATAGGATTGAGACACATGCCATAATATCATCTAATCCTATCTTTCACCTTGTATATATAAGCAAGGCCATTGTACACTTTGTATATATCTCATAGATTTTAATATCAATTAAGCTCATTTCTTGCATACTCTCTTGTGGAAGGTTTTCATTGAGTTTGCAAGTGGTATTGGGAGTTGAGCTAATCTTCAATTCCTACATGGCATCAGAGCCATGGCCATGCAAATCCCTTCTAAGATCTGAGGGTAGAGCTATTTATTGATGAGATATTTTGCTAGATTTTAATAAAGTTGAGTATGCTCTTCTTTTGCACCATATGGTGATATGGAGAATAAAAAAAGTTGAAAAAAAACTAGATTTGAAGGCTTCCTCTTTGTGGGCTTCTATTGCAGTTTGATTTTGAGGCTTGTTGTTGCAAATATGAGCTCACCATTAAGTTTAGGGAGCTAAAGAAAGTTAGTTTTTCCTTTTGTTTCATCAAAATAGGACTTGTGAGGCCAAATCAACAAGAGTGAAGTTGGGAGGTGGTTGCCAAATCCAAGAGGTAGGTGATATTCTAAAGCATTTGGGGCCAAACCAACCTTTCCATCACATCCAAAAGGCTTGAAAACATGAAGATTGATTGTCAAATAATTGAAATTAGAGACTTTCCCCAAGCCCTCAAATGAATTTTCAACTTGTTGCCATTTTTCATACTATATGGATTCATAAATTATGGTATCATAATTAGCTAGTGTCATCAGAGTAAGGTCATAGGTATACAAGAGAATCAATAGGTCATAATTAGAGACTTTCCCCAAGCCCTCAAAGGAATTTTCAACCTATTGCCATTTTTCATACTATATGGATCCATACATTATGGTATCATACTTGGCTAGTGTCATCAGACTAAGGTCATAGGTATACAAGAGAATCAATAGGTCATAGGTATACAAGAGAATCACTCAAAAAATTTAGAATATTTCATAGAGAATATTCTTTACATAGTTATTTGTATTAGTCTATAGGTACAACAGTTAGAGTTTTAAATTTTAATTTCTTTTAAAATACATATTTTTTAATTATTTAGTGTCGAGTCTTGTGTTGGCTCCCCTTCTTGTTGTGTGCACTTAGCGCCTCACCATTTCCAACAGGCCGTCACTTCGGGTGGCTCTGCCTAGGAGCATTGCTAATTGGGGGTGGAGTAGTTGTTTTAAACCTCCAATGCCCTTTTGTTTTGTGGATGGTCACGTGGTACCAACCCAGGTTGAAAATTTTCCCCAAGAGCCCTAATTGGGTATTTTTTTCTATAGGACATAGCTTTCTACAAAGGTGTCAAAATTTTGTAAATGAGATATCATCAGAAACTGGGTTTTGTGTAATTCATAGTGGTGTAGGATGTTTTTATAGATTCTATTGCAAGTTAATTTTATTGCACATTGAAGTGACTTTTCCCCTTTTGGAACTCCGAGCTTATAAATTTTTTCCACTTTGTCTAATTTTTGTGATTCCAATGGAATTTGAAAAGTATTCAAGATATCTTCAATCCTATCCATGCACTTTTTCTAGATTTAGCCATAGGTATCATTTATTCAGGTTTTGGAACATTTGCACTATGATTAATTATTTGGACATCTTGACTCTTGAAGAGGCTTTGTATTTTTGGGAAGGCTTCATTTGTAGCATTCATCATGTTTGGGAGTTTCTAATTGTTGTTAAAGGTTTCATTATGTAATTTTGGAGATTTATATTGGTCATTATGGGCTTTTCATTTCATGTTTCTCTAATCATCTTGAAAATGGGAAAATATAAACAATGAATAGATGGAATCATAAAACATCTCTTTTGGATTCATATTTTTCCACATTTGTATGGTCTTGTTCTCCCTCCAAGTACTGATAGTAGGAAATTTTCTTGGAATTACAAACTAGATGTCTTAGGAGTTATTGATATGCATGCAGATGATGATATTTTGAATGCTATTGTTCATTTTGAGTGTCCTCAAGCTCTTTGGACTAAAATTTGGGAGATATATAGAGATAATAATACTCAACCATTCCCAAATGATTATATTTTAGACTATCTTGCGCCTCTTCATATTTTAGACATGATACCCTATGACTATGATATTATTAGGGAGTTTGATTATTTGGAGTAATTTAAATCTTTGAAAGATGAGGATGAGGTTTCTTTAAATTATTCTTCTTCTCCTTTAGAGATATTTGTTGTACATTCAACTTGATTGATTCCTTGTGCAGTCAATGATTGAGACTTCCATCCTTATTGTTCAACAGGATGATTTGGGTTCCTCAAATTTGTCTTTGTGGGATGATTTCCTGACATGTATTTTAGACTTGTCTATGGAGTCTCACATTTCAGATTTGGAAGAAACATTTGAGGGGTTATCTGTCCTCTTTGATGATATTCATTTCTCTACTATTGTCAAACCATCTTTGTCTTTGGATATTTTTCAACATTATTTTTTGTAGCATCTTAAATTGTCACCCTTGACAATTTCACACTATGATTTTCTCTCCTTAATTTATTGGACCTGATTAAGCAACTAATTTCCCAAATTATGCATTCTATGGCCTATTTTTAACAATAAATTAAGAAATTGCAAGTATTGAACAAATACATTTATTTAATGTTTTTCCCCCAAAACCTAAAATCTTGGAAAATAGGGCTAGGACTAGGACACCCTTTGGCGTCTAATTCCCACTATTTTATCGGGATCCAAATTTAAATATGTGGATGCCAATATATTAACATTTGAAATTCAAATTGTAAATGTTGACTATCGAGATCTAATTTATGGGAAATTGAATAAATGACTATAAATACCTAGTTATTGCATCATTTGAAAACTAACAAGAAAGATCTTTGAAAATTATTGGAAAACATATGATCAAGAGCATTAAGAGAAAGTTAAGAGCAACATTTTAGTGATTCATTACAATAGTTCAAGATCCAAGCATCATGTCAAATCCTATGTGAGTTTATGCATGTTTATGTTGTAGGAGTTTAGGTGCACTCCTCAAACCCCCTAGAATCACCTGCAAGACAAAAAATTCCACAAGAGAGAAATGGCAGAAAAATCATGCTATGATTAATATGTGAGGATGCCAAATTGAATATGACATGATTACAAATGTACAAAATGCCTTGAATATATAGGCATGAGAGAAAACCTAAGATACATGAGATGTTGCCATGTGTCTTGATCTAACAACATGTGACAACATGTGAACTCTATCTAGATGATTATTAAATATTGAGATAAGTTCTAGAAAGACAACTCATCTTCTAGAAGGAATCTTATCCCACCAAACAAGGAAGGGAATATTTCCCTATTTATTAAATGATTTATTAAAATCTAACCTAGGACTAAATGAAATATGACCTAAGTTAACTTATGCTAGTGTAATAATTAATTAATTAATTACACCAACACCCCCATAAGTGCAACTTAGGGAGGAACATGCAATAATTATTCAAGATGATGATGATGGGTCCCGGCTACGAGGCCATGTTAGGTACCCATGTACATGAAGATGCAGAAAATCTCCACAACTGGAGAAAAGGGAAAACCCAGTGGGAACAAAACCCCTCTCCAAAAAGGAGATGAAAAAGAAAAAATGTGAGATAGGATGGGAAGGATGGAGGACTCCCAAATACCCCCCAAGTACACCATCCGTCACATGGATACAATATATTCGCCCCCCATAGGGAGGAGATAGAGATGCTTCCCATTTCGGATAGGAATTGAAGGAAGGATGTATGCTGATGATGATGTCTCTGAACTCTGCTCAAATGTCTCCTTGCCTGAAGATGAAGATGCCACAATCAATGGTGACAAACCAGGATGATGCGGAAACTGATGTTGAATAATATCCAAAGACAAAGATATGATGGGTATGATGGAAACTTGATAGCCCCCCTGAATGAAGTGTCCTCAAAACCACTGAAAGAAATATGAAGCAAATCCAATGGTAGATGCTGAAGAAACCTCAAGTCCTGAATGAAATGACATGGAAGAAGTCTCAGATAAGAAATCTAAATAGAGGAGTGATATCCTCTCAAGAATGTCCTCCAAACTTGTAGAAGTAGCCATGTCAGTGATACCTGAAACAAAGCCATCCTATGATTGCAAGTTTGGAAAACTGAATGTGTCCTAATGAATGATGATGATGATGGAAGCCTCAATCAATGATTCTGGACAAGGAATCACTGAATGTGATGGGATACCAACTATCTCTGATGAAGAAGAAGCACCGAAAGGAACCTTGTCAACCTCTTCAGAAAGATCAAGGCAATCAACCTCCTACACAATAATATCATCATAGGGAACTTGATTTGAAGCATGACCATCGGGGAATGGTGGAGTATCTGAATCTCCATAGATCTCCCAAATCTTAGTCCAAAAAAAGTGAGGACAATCACAATGATCAATAGATCTCAAAACATCAGAATCAACTTGCATAGAAATGATCTCCAAAATAGTGTACCTGCTGCAACTCCAAGAAAATTCATGAATATCTTCACTTGGATGGGGAACTATACCAAATAGATGGGGCAATAAATGGTGGCAGATCCCATCTCGCCATTGTTGATAGTTACCCTTGTGCAACATAACCAAAGGAGTATTGCAAGACCCATAATAAAATTTCTCCAAAAAATAAATAGACACTGACCTTCAACAATAAATAGAAGACTTCCAAATATGATATGCAATTGAAGTGATGCTACCCAGATCAAAAAAATATTTTCCCAAGCTTCAGGATGTCCAGGTTATTGAACAAATGCACCAAACTGAAAAAATCAATGCAAAAGTACCTGGAGCTAAAACTGATCAAGGGATCTGGACTGATGAAAAAAAGCTCTAAAATATCTCTTGAATGCCGCTAGAATTCCCGGGTTTCGACAATCTGATGCAAAAATATTGGCCATTGAGTCCAAAGTGGAGGATTGACTTCAGCTGACTGTAGAATTTTCTATGAGCAAAATTTCATAGAATAGATGCTACCACTGGAAAGTAGAAAAAAATATCTTTCCAACGGTATCTTGATTGTCAATTTTCGATACCATGGCCAAAAGTTATGATTTTTTCAAAAAAATGAATTTAGCTTGCAGGAAATGGGTTTTCTAGTAAAAAAAAATTTCTTTTGATTTTATTTCTGCGAAATTTGTTCACAATGAGTGGACAAAAACAAAAACCCAGAAATATTTTGAAGCTAAGAACAAAACCCATAATTTTTTTTTTGATCCAACAAGCAAAAAATGAATTTTTTTTTTTTTAAAACCTTTAGTTGGAGAAAAATGACGCACGCCGATTTTTGTTCAATGATTTTTTCCAGATCCGTAGAAGATATCAAAAATTTAAAAGATACCTAGTTCAAATATCGACCCTGGCTACAAAACCCAGAAATTGTTTTTCCTGCAACTGAGTGAAAGCTAGATTTCTGAAGCAAAAAAGAAAAATGGCTGCTTGCATTCAGCAAGACTTTTATGCCAAAAATAATCTCTCATATTTGAGAAGAAGTCTGCAGTACTGAAGCTCTGATACCATGTAGGAGTTTAGGTGCACTCCTCAAACCCCCCAGAATCACTTGCAAGACAAACTTCCACAAGAGAGAAATGACAGAAAAATCATGCTATGATTAAGATGCGAGGATACCAAATTGAATATGACATGATTACAAATGTACAAAATGCCTTGAATATATAGGCATGAGAGAAAACCTAAGATACATGAGATGTTTCCATGTGTCTTGATCTAACAACATGTGACAACATGTGAACCCTATCTAGATGATTATTAAATATTGAGATAAGTTCTAGAAAGACAACTCATCTTCTAGAAGGAATCTTATCCCACCAAACAAGGAAGGGAATATTTCCCTATTTATTAAATGATTTATTAAAATCTAACCTAGAACTAAATGAAATATGACCTAAGTTAACTTATGCTAGTGTAATAATTAATTAATTAATTAATTACACCAACATATGTTATCATTGTTTGTGAAGGCTAACCCTTGTTATAGGTCTCCAAGCAATTCAAGAAATCAAGCAAATAAGATTCAAGACCTCAAAGTGATGTGCATGCTTTCAGTCCTTCAAGGAAGCCATTGAAGGGTGGTGAGTTACAACACTTTGTGGATTCATCATTCCTTCCTATCATTTATCATTTTATCATTGAAATTGCCATTGTGGAAGTGAAAACACTAACATGGGGTTTGACTAATGCAAGCCCCTAAATGGCACAACATTTCTTCCCTCCTTGAATGTGCATATTTCAGGTTTGGAGAGGATTGAAAGAAGCTTGAGTATCATTTATTCATTGTTGCATTCAAATCCCTACACCTTCTCAACTCACATAAGCTCACCTACAAAATTATCTGATAGTGATTTGTCAAGTCTGCAAGCGGAAACATAGATCTTAGATTTGACATCGGAGGACTAAAAAAATAGTTTCAAAAAAAGGTATACAAGGACCCAGATGCCCTTGGGTGACTCTGTCCTCATACTTAGACCAACACTAAACTTTTAGGATAGGTACACAACACTTCACCCTTCCTAGATCTGCTTGCAAATCTTTGTTATAGTCTGTAAATTGTCAAAATTTTACATTTTCATATTAGGGAACATAGTCTAATTAGGTTAATCAAGGAAAAAAAATTCAAATCCATTCTAAGAATCAAAAATATGTAGATCCAGGTTTGATTGACTCACCTTCATGGTTGAAAGTCAATATAAACACCTTGTTGATCTTCATCTTAATGAAACACTAGAAAAACAAACCTCTCTCACACACAAATTTGAAATCCTAGGTTTTAGACATTAATCCTAGGGTTCTATTTTTCTATGTTTCATTTTGGTGAACCTAACATATTAACATTATATACCTTCTGAAATTCACCCTAGATCTAAGTTTTGCATTTCATTATTTTGTATTTCTCATTTAGGGTTTCGTTTTTGCATCATAAAAGATAAAAAATTCAAAAATACATATGATACTGCATCATAGGTTGCATTAAGTTTTATTTCAGTCATTTAGGTCAGATCTACATTCAAAATTGTATTCACATTGAAATTCATTGTTCAAACATTATTACACATTTGCATTTGAGTCCAATGTCTTAAATTAGCGAATTCTAGAGATATATTGACTTTCACAACTGTTTGCACACAAAAACATAACCTTTAAATAGTCTAATAAATATTCAAAGTTTCATTTTTTAGAAGCCCTATCAAGGAAATAGACACCCTTGGGAACCTTTTTCCTCCTACACTTAGATTAGTAAACTTTTTCACAATTCTCTTTGTCTCTAGTTTGTGTTTGTTTGCAAATCTCTATTTTGGAATTCTTTTTTTTTGTGCAGTGAATCAATGCTAAGGGGTAACACCCGTATTGATTTTGACTGGAGCTATGAACTGGTGAGGCCACATTTGGGGGACCTCATCCCCACCATTCATATTCCCACCTACAGCCAACTGAGCCCGTCATCTTTGACGACCACTGATTGGTTACCCTCCATATCCCTTGATTGTCACTATACCTACCTAAATTCTCACCAAGCTCCCTGCAAGACCTGACATCATTCCTCTATCTGCTATGCCTTCCTACATTCCTGCCAAGCTCCCTATAGGATCCAGTGTCATTCCTTCATCGGCTTCACCTGCCTGCATTCCCATCAAGATCCTTGCAGGACCCAGCGTCAATCCTTCATTTGAACACCCTTGCTAGCTCCACCTCTCCATTGTTCCCTCCAGCTTTGACCTTGCAATAGTTCCCGATCTTCTTTCGACCTCCTTTATCTTCTGAGCACAATCCACTGCATCATTCTCTAAAATTTAGCCAATGATCGGCGCGTGTTCATCCCACCATCCACCGATGAGATTCAAACACAAGATAGTAGTTTCACTACTACTTACAACTTACCATTGGATATGGGGTCATCCCCTGTTTTGAAATTCTTAATTGCATTCATTTAGTAATCTTTCATATAGCTCAAAAAGTAAAAAAATTGCATTTTTTTTTTCAAAATTGCATCAAAATCATTATTTTTTAGATTTAAGCATCTTACAATTAGTTGATTTTTACATTTTCGATAAAAAAATGCATTCAAAATTATCAGTTATTGTTCACACATTGTTACACACTTGCATTGGCATAAATTGATACAATTCTAGAAAAGTATTCACTGTCAAACCTATTTGCAACTAGATCTAGAAACCTTGAACAATATTAGACATAGTCAACTTTTGAATTTATTGAAACCTTGTCCAGGATAGGGACGCCCTTGGGAAATTTTTTCCTCTTTCCCTTTTTGTCTCAAAATTTTTGTGCGAGTTTTCTCAATATCCTCTGTCTAGATTTGTTGTTCGTCTTCCAATCACCTGTTGCATAATAGCCTGAACCTTAGTAAAAGAATCATCATGATAGCTCAATGTTTTGGTTGGATGTTGACTTCTTTGAAATATTTGGTTGATGTTTCAAGTTGTGTGTTTGGTGATGACCCTAATTCCAATGAGAATATTCATGATCCTTCACCTCCCAATGCATGTCCTCATGATGTAGATATCTTGGGGCGAGATGAGGAGAGCATGAATGAATTCATACGTAATTCTTTGCACAACCTTGAGAATAACAACCTTTCATGCTTCCATGAGATTTCCTAATCACCCATAACAACAACCAACACCACCTATCATAACACCACTTGAAATGTTTTCCAATTGGATAAAAAATGTGACTTACAATTCAAACCTCAACCATGGCACATGGAAACACCTATCAATAACAATCAAAAGGAAAGAAAATCAACCAATCTCCCATCATATAAGCATAAATTTATAAACACACTCGTTAACTTGGAGCAAAGCTATGGGAAAGGCTTTAAGATATTGACAAAACAAGGACGCAACATAAAGAATGAACATGAGATATACTCCCTTTTGGAACAAAAACCATTGGAAGATACAAAAGGAATAATTTACCAAGGTCCACCTTTACATTAAACATTTGTTCCACCAACCAAGAAATACAAAGTCCATGGTCCTATTAAGAAATGTGTGTTACCCTCTTTGTTGTTGGAAAAAGTGCCTCAAACATTACAGGCTGCAACCTCCATTAGAGCCAAGTCGGTGTGACATCCTATTTGTCTAGCTGACAAGCAGTGTGTATCATTATGTTTTGGACAGGTCGCTGTGACCCTAAATAAGTCTTGACGAAAGGTTACACTATGGAGTCTATCGCTGTAGCATGATGTATTCGGTATGACCTTATAGCGCTCGGGAGACCTCTGGCTGAAAGGCCATTCAATCGTGCATCAGGGAGACTCTTGGCAACCGTGATCTTCAGTGAAAATGAAGGTTCTCGCTAAGATGTCTCATCAAAGTGTTATTCTCTTGTTGACAGTGTATGTATTGATGTCTTCGGGATAACTCTAATGTTTCGGGAAGACGTCTTAGCGAACAGTGAATGTCATACCGACAGGGACACACTTGGGAGTTATCGGTGTAACACTAAGGCTTTGTTATGAAGTCTGGGCGATATACAAATGTCTTACTGATAGAGACTCAAAGGTAGATCATCAGAGTGACTCAGCAGACTCAATGAGAAGTCTTAGCGAGAGTTAAATGTCTCGCCGATAGCTCGTTGTGTTGGAAGCCTTAAGTATAACTTAAAGCTATCAGAGAAACCTCTTAGCGATGGAGAATGTCTTGCCGATAGCCAATGGCTATCGGGGTAGCTCTTGGCGACAGTTGGTCATCGGTGAAACATATGGATCTCGGTATGATGTCTCGGCGAAAGCCGATTTTCTGGCCGATAGGTGTATGTTTTCGGTGTAACTCAAGTTGTTTGGTATGAACTCTCGGCAATAGATGTGAGTCTTGCTGACTTCTACTTGGTGCTCGGTAGGTTTGGGGACTTCAGTGTAACCTTAGTGATTCGTTATGACCCTCTGGAAAAAGTGATAGGTCAGGGTGACTACGTGATGTCTTAGTGTATCTCTTGGAGCTCGATATAACATCTTGGCGACCTCAGAGGATCTTGGCGACATCGATGAGAAGTATTTGTGGCATTGGCGAGACATTGTTAGTGTCTCACCGAGATGCTAATACAATACGAATTCTGTTGACCGGTTGACCATCCTATGTGGAGTCTCGTGGATGAATAGAAGGAGCTAAAGGGGAACAGTTGGAAGACAGTCAGTTGCGACGGTTCTGTAAGGAATTTCTACAGACATAATTTGAAATGGATATAGTTGCAAGTTGCAGATGCTTGGGGGTTGGATTGTAGTTCGATCAACAGTGAAGTGTGAAGAATTCAAACCGTATCAGTGAAGGATTTAAAATCTGTAAAGGCTATAACTTGGATGTTTTTCTGTTCGAAGAAGGTTCATGATGAATGTTGCTATATAATGACAACAGAAAGATAAGTCTGGAATTGTATGTAATTTTGATTACTGTAATACAAAGTGATTTCTCTTGGTGTGGTGGGTTTTTCTCCCGTAAGGGTTTTCCCACGTATATCTGGTGTTCATGTGTGATTGTCAAATACTCTATTTCTGTAATCTATTTCATAGTGCATCTTAACTTGACTGTAATTGGAAATTTTAAAAGTACTTCTGCATTCTTTCCTGAGGTATTGACGTTAGGAGAATTGTTTTCTGCATCTAATTTTCCTTACATTTGTGTCCTTTATCGAAGAGAGAGTAGTCTAGCTACACTATTAAACTTTGGATTAATTACAGTACTACCAATGTGTGAAAAAAATACAATACATAAAAGAATATAAATACATCTTACTATGGATATCATAGAATATTTGGACATACTACTGATGAATGTTGTGCTTTAAAGAAGAAATTGAGAGAATTTGATCCTTATGGGGATCAAATTGAACATAGGATAGATTAAAATTCACGTGCTTTGCTCCTTGCTATCTAGTATTTGTAGTATCATAACATACTCACTACCATGCATGGGGGTATAAACTAAAATTTATGCAATCATATATTATCTTGCAAGGAGCAACATGTTATCATCCATTTTTGGGCTCATCTTTGTCCCTACACTTCGGGGGTAAGGGGTTAGATAGCCTTGTATTAGGTGCATTCCTTCTAGCAAGGGATCCCTTTGTATCTCCTTAAAACATTAGTGTGGAAAGTACATTAAAATTTTAAGGGGGCATATAGTCCCCCATTTATTATTTACATGTGAAATGCTCCTTTTTTTAGTGATGATAGCATCCAACTCCTAGGAAGTGTGACCTTCTAAATGAAAGTGCGACCTTCTTGATCTATGTTAGTGTCTCTTTATGGTGATATTGGGCTTGATATCCCGTAAGAGTGTGATCTTTCTTGGAATATGATGTTCCCCTTGGTGGTAATGCTATGGTTAGTATTCCCTAAGGTGTGAGTCTTCTATTTCATTATTTTTCCTCTCTTGGTGGCGATTTCATGTTTGAAGATCCCTAAGGTGTTGTTTTGTGGTGGTGTTATAAAACCCCTTGAGGTTTTGGCCTTATCTTGTTGTTGTTTACATGACTCCTTAGGTGAGTTTTTACTTTTCCTTAGACGAGTTTGGTTTTTTTTCTTCACTTTATTCACACGCGTTGAACTTAGTGTTGCATTGGCATAACATCTTGATCATTTTGAGGCACCATATCAAAGTTATTATGGAGTATAACTCTTGGTATGGCTGTCAATGGGTGCACAACTAGTGAATAACATAATTGAATAGATCTAGTGTGTTTCTCATTTTGCTACCTTGTCTTTGGGGTCTCACCTAGTGTATATTAGACTTCACTAGCTTATGGTGCCTCCTATTTGTGATTCACCTAGAAAATATCATAATTTTCTATTGTGTGAGTCATCAATGCCGTAACATGGCCACTAAGCATAACACAACTTGCTTTCCAATAGAGCTATGTGTTTCATGAGTGTTTGGCATAATGCAACTTTCTAGCCTTGTAGAACCCATCATATTGCATGGAAACCTAGCATAACACTTACTAGTGAGTGGATCCATGTGGCTCATGAGTGATTTGGAATAACACAACTTGCTAGTCCTCATGGGAGTATTCCTTTATTCAATGGATGTTTGGTATTTGATACAATTTAAGACTGAGGTCTCTTTGACTTACCAACTTGATTCCCTTTAGTACTAACCTTGTGTCATGTGGTGTCTCTTTTGTGTGTCTTCTTTATTCTTGCATCATTCTTTTGTTCATTTTGTTACCATTTATATGTTATATTATGTCATATGTTTTCATTGTGCATGCTTCATGTTTTCTAACATGTATGTTTGTGTACATTGTCTTTCTGCATTTTATACATGTGCATGTTCCCTTTTCCTTATGTTGTCTTGCCATAAGATCTTGGATCTTGAGGTCTTCTACACTCCCCCTTGACCCTTTATCATCCTTTCTCTTCAACATCTGGGCAATTGAATCTCCCTTAACATATGTTTTCTACTTTAGTGTGAGTTTGAGTGTAAGTTCATACTCTCGCTAAAGTGGGGGCTAAATGTAGCATTCTAAATTGTCACCCTTGACAATTCACACTATATTTTTCTCCCCTTATTTTATTGGACTTGATTAAGCACCTAATTTCCCAAATTATGCATTCTATGGCCTATTTTTAACAGTTTTTAAGAAATTGCAAGCATTGAACAAATACATTTATTTAATGTTTTTCCCCTGACACCTAAAATCTTGGAAAATAGGATTAGGACTGGGATGCCTTGCAGTGTATAAGTCCCCTTATTTTTCCAGGATCCAAATTTGAATATGTTGGTGTCAAAATTTTAACATTTGAAACTCAAATTGTAAATGTTGGCTATTGGGATCTAATTTATGGTAAATTGAATAATTGCCTATAGATACCTAGTTATTGCATCTTTTGAAAACTAACAAGAAAGATCTAGGAAAATTATTGGAAAACATATTATCAAGAGCATTAAGAGAAATTCAAGAGCAACATTTTAGTGATTCATTGCAACAGTTCAATATCCAAGCATCATGTCAAATTATATGTGAGTTTATGCATGTTTATGTTATCATTATTTGTGAAGGCTAACCCTTCTTGTAGGTCTCCAAGAAATTCAAGCAATCAAGCCGAAAAAGAAGGGAAAAGAGGTCCCTTCAAAAGGGTTTATGATGGGGATGTTTTGTAAAACTCTTTAGAGACCCTTAATAGGTTCCTTTCCTCACTAATTTCATTAGGAAAGAGATCACAAGGAGTAAAGATTGACTTTCAACCTCAATGGTGAGCCAATCAGACCTATATCTCAATACTTAGGATAATCTAGGATAGATCTAAAACTAAATTGAAATGATTTGAAATGCTCAAACTAAATGAAAAATAAGACCTAATACAAAAAATGTAGGTTTCAAAAAATATAGAGACTGTTACATAACTTTGAAAAAAGATCTGAGAAGGGCTTGATGACATGTACCTATTACCAGAAACTTGTTTTTAGGAGTGTAGAGGGACTCATTCACCCCTCGGTGAATGGGTCTTAGTATAGGGCTCCAAAATAACTTTTGATAGTCCTATGATGTTGGATCTTAGCTTCAGTTTGACATAGGTCCCATTGTCGAAATGTTAGAAATAAATTTTGCAACTTAGTTTTCATGGCTTGAAAACAATGATGATAACTTGTACAACAATGTAAAATTTATTCTTCAAGATCTTTCCATTCCTTTAACTTGTAATCTATACATACAAAAAGTGGAAAAAATGTTTTGTTTTGTATGGGGGTTTGCCTTGGTCAAACCCCAAGTTTGGTAATTAAACCTTGATAGAAATATAATGACAAAGGAGAAGGAAATGATGAGTGAACACTTGCTTGCCACAACTCATGATGCTTCAATGGCTCCCCTTAGAGGACTAAAGACAACCACATCACTCCAAGGAACTTGATCTTGCTTTGCTTGATGAATTTGGATACTTGAAATGCTTGGATGCTTTAGGATAAAAAATGCATATTAGCCTTCACAAGATGACATGAACACACATAGAATTGAACATGATGTTAGGATCTTGATTGCTGCAACAAATGATTGATAAATCTACTCTTGAATGCTCTTGACAATAATATTTTCTCATAGGATCTCTTTATTATGCAACTTATATTTAAAATGATAAAAATACTATATTTATAGGTTTTTCTCTAATTTCTCAAAAAATAGATTCCAAAAGCTGACAATTGCAATATGAATTTGAATAAATAAAATACTACCAAAAACATACTCTTGAAAATAATATTTGCTCATAGGATCTCTTGATTATGCAACTTATATTTAAAATGATAAAACTACTATATTTATAGGTTTTTATTTAATTTCTCAAAAAATAGATTCCAAAAGTTGACAATTGCAATACGAATTTGAATAAATAAAATACTACCGAAAACATACTTCAAAATAGGTCTTAGGAATTAAAGGGTACCCATTCGCCCATGGGCGAATGGGTGCTGACCTATAAGTCTATGACACACATATTCCATGACAATTAAAATATTAAATGCATTAATTAAATATTGTTTATCCTTTCAGAAAACATAAAAAATAAGGCTTTGGAATGCATAATTTGGAAAATTAGAAGTTTAATTAAGTCCAATAAATTAAGGGACACAAACATAGTGTGAAATTGTAAAGGTATGTAATTTCCTACACTACATTTAGCCCCCACTTTAGTGAGAGTATGAACTTATGCTCAAATTCACACTAAAGTAGAAAAATATGTCTCAAGAGGGTTCCAAGTGCACAAATGTTAATGAGATAGGATGACAAAGATAAAGGAGGATGATCAAGCCCCAAGATTGAAGATCCCATGTCAAACCGACATAAGCACAAAGGACACACATGCATGTAAGATATGTGTAGCAAGAAAAGATTCATAAGAATACAATGCCAAAGCCAATGGAAAAAAGGAAACATGAAAAAAGGATGGACTAGAAAGCTGTGTTGTGCCACCTCCATAAAATATGCTCACAAGGGCCGATGCAATCTGGTATACACTAGGTGAGCCACAAAGATAAAAATGAGAAACACACACTAGGTCTACAAGGTGTGTACCCATAAAAAGGTGGAAAATGGGACAAACACACTAGGTCTATAGGTGTGTTCCCATATGTCAACCATACCAAACATTATACTCTCTGATAACTTTGATAAGGTTGTTGAACACTTGAAATATTGAGAGGGGGGGAATCAATATTCCTTTAAACCATTCTATCATTAACCATCCAATTACCAAAACATATTCAACTATAATAATAAATGAAAGCATGAAACATCCAAAAAATCACATAACACATGAACGACAAGATGTTTACATGGAAAACCCAAAATGGGAAAAACCACGGTGAGGGTTAGCTCACAATATATTATATCTGGATATAGTATATTACATAAATGTTCACTGCAAGTGGACTCATTACCCACAAATAATAAGATAGAAGAAAGAAGGGGTGGCTTACAACCTATTGAACTAATACAATAACATCTACAATATGCTGGATTATAGTTCCAATGAAGTACAAAACAATCTTTGCACCAATATGGATCAATGCACTGCTCTGCTTTGAATTCACACAATTCACACAACTTTGATCACATTCGTATCAAAAAAATGTAGGAGAAACACTATACATGTCACCTATCACACATCACCTACATCATACTTGCACAAATCTCTCAAAACACTAAAATCAATCTCCTATATATCCATATCAAGTGTAACATCAACCAAGCCAACCTAATTGGATGTAACACAAAATTTGAACTTGTCATCCTCAACATATTTCATCCACATCTAGTGCCTTAATTCATGTGTCACCAAAAAATGTATAGTTGGACATTTTTACATTCACTTGAGTCTCTCATAGAATTTGTCTTGATTTTTCCTAGATTTAATGTTGTAATGTGGTCAACACATTCACATTAGGTCCTGGACCCTTGAGAATCATTAAGAATTCTAGGATGTCTTGTAAAAGTGTGTGAAGTGTTGTAACCCACTTTCACACTTTTCTAGGACCCTTTCATTACAAATCACTTAAATAACCCCTTTTTATCATTTACCAAGTCTTAATTCAAAGTGTTGTAAAGAGTTGTAACAAACTCTCATGCTTTTCTAGGCTTTCCATCACTAGTTTGACCCTTTCTTATGTTTAAACGACCCCTTAATGCACTTTCCAACCTTAAGTGTATTTTTGAGAATATTCCCATTAAAAATCATTAAGTACACTTTAATTCTTGACACCTAGTAAAATTGCCTTGGTGGAACGAAGTCGCCACCTGGGGTGACTTAGTTCCACTAGGCAAAAAAATCAAAATAATTTCAAAATTTTGGTGTGATTTTATTCTCTTAACTTTGAGATCAGTCTGTGATGTGTTATTTTTGGGAAACATTGTAAAATCAAATATAAATAAAGAGTTTTCCCCTCATTTTTCATCTCCTAATTCCCTAATTAGTTTAGTATATTCATTCACACATTAGCTTACTTTCATTCATAATTCTCAAGCATTCAAGGTATTATCAAGCATCCATTGGAGCATCTTGTTGCATATCTTCAGATTTCTACATCAAGGGTTTGGCGAGTTTGTGAAATTGCATGTTGTTCATTCATCATTCTCTCTTTATTTCATTTCATTCTCTAGGGTTTGATTACCAAATTGGGGTTTGACCAAGGAAAACCCCTATTCTATAACCCTTAACCCTTTTTCCCCTCTTTGCATGTGTGTTTGTAGGTCTTGTATGCAGATTTGTCAAAGAGAAAGGTGTTAAAAAGTGGTCAACAATCCATAAAAGTCATCAAAGTCAACAAAGCCTTAATTGAAGCTTGGAGATCTCTTTTAGTCCATTTTTTGCAGAATATGAACCAGACACTTGCTAGGAAGGGAAGTGCAGACCAAAAGCTATATATTCCTATCCCAAATTTCTTGAGATTCCAAGGTGGACTAAGTAACCATCAATGGAGAATTAGTCCCACTCCCAGGTCTGAAAAGAGATTTTTGCATTTTCGAGTACCCATTTGACAGAAACCTGTTCCGACAGAATCTCCTTGAAACATGACTAAGTCGTCCAACTTGGCATAAGTGTCCCAATTGGCTTCAACAACAAAATTTGTAGGATTCCAGAGCCTCTCTGCATCACATTTCAATTTCCAGGTGCACCTCTCTAGTCTTGTTTAATTCTGTCATTATTTGTTTGCATTCTTAGGACATTTTTCATATCACAATGTGTTTTCAAACAACTTGCATATCTTAGGTTTTGCATAAATATTATCTTTTATCAGTTCTTTGCATTTATGACATTGCATTTAGACATATTTCAATCATACTATAATTTTTCTTTAGTGAACCTCCAAGTTTTTGTGGGATACCTTTCTCCTCTTGGGTGAAAAACCCTAGAAGTGCAAGAGAGCACCCTCCTACAAAAATTTGCGGCTCATTTTTGGTGAACCCAAATTTTAAACATCTTACATCTGATTTCAAGTGCATTCACATCCTAGGAATAACTTGCATCAACATTGCATTAGGTTTTGTATTGTTTAATTTGCATCCAAGGGTTTTAAAACTTGCATTAGTGAAAAGCTCATATAGCTTGCATTTTTGCATTTCATTTCATTGGAAAATAATAAAATTCTACATTTTCACACTGTAGCTGCATCTGAAAATTTGAAAAACATAAAATTTCACTTAAAATTTCTGAAAAATCACAAAAAATTCACTACTGGGACTAATTTGCTACACTGGGCGACTTAGTCCTCCTGCAATTTTTGCACAAATTTTTTTGTCATTTTCAGAGCATTTTCTACATTTATATTTTCTATTATTGCATTCTATCATAGTTTCTAGATTTGTTGTTTTATTCCATTCCTTTCATTTAGTTTTCTTTTATACATTTGGATCATGGATTTCTGTTTTAATAAGTTTTGTATGTCAGTAAAATCCTTAGTTGGCATGTCAAATTGTGCCTTTGGAACTGATCCTAATAACCTTGAGCTTCCTCATGCTCCTTCAACTCCTCATGAATGTCCTCCTTGTAATGTTGAAATCATTGGAGAAGATGATGATAACATGAATAAGTTCCTAAATGAATGTCTTGACAACCTTGAAGCCAATGCATCCTTTTATCCATCCATGAAACAACAAGGCCTTCCTATAGTCTCAACTCCTTATATGTTTGGTTACTTACATCCTAAAACAAACGAAGGACCTAAGGTCTCTCCATCAAGTGGACCTAGTTCTTCTAAACAAGCAACCCCTCAACCATTGTATGATAAAAAATTACAAATACCCCAATCAACCTTGAAGAAACTTATGGCAAAGGTTTTACCATTTTAAGAAAACAAGGATGTGACAAAACAACTGAACATACCATTCATCAAATTTTAGAAAAAAATCCAAAAGATGAAAACAAAACCAGGTTAGGATCAAGATCCTCCTCTTGACAACAAGCCTCCTTTAGAATATTGGAGACTTCGTGATGATGGCACAATGATCTTTGATTCCCCTCCTAATCATAATGTTCTCCTTCCACGTGAACAACCCTTACCTGCACACAATGACAAGGATGAGAGGATCACTTTGGGTCCTCCTCCTTCACCTTCTATTCGAGAAAAGGGTGAATCTAACTAACAAAAGAGGCCTTACAAGTTACAAAAACTCAAGTTTCCTCTTCATCCACTACTTGAATGTGAAAGGAAATTGAAAATCCTTTTAAACAAAGGACTCATATTATTACCACCTATGAATAGGTTGGTGATCTATCCTAAAGATGCTAATGTTCCATATTGTGAATATCATCGTGTTCTTGGACATAGAAGTGATGAGTGTCACCAATTGAAAGAAATATTGAGCAAGTATCATTTTGATGGTGATAATTGCTATCCAATAAATCCATAAACCATTACCAAACCCCTCATCATGTAATAGTTGTAGAACATTCTCTTCTCACTATTACATGACCCCTTCCCATCACTTGTCTTGGCTCATTCTTGTCTTGTACTCAGTGGGGGAAAGAATTTGTTAGCCTTTCCCTAGTAATGCATTTGTCACTGTCCCCAAGCTGTGTTACTCACCTTCTGCTTATATTGATTGAGATTGGGAGGCAGCTGACTTGCTTGATGATTGACTTACATTTTCCTTACTAGTCTTTTGCACTTTATTTTTCTTTTTCTTTTTCTTTTTCTTTTGTGTGTAACGTGTTCCCCCATGATGTGCCATTTTATATTCTCTCTCTCTCTCTCTCTCTCTCTCTTTGTGACATTCCTCTATTTGATTGTTCTATATGTTGTACATCACTTTCACCTTTTCCCTTTTTATTTTTGTTTTCTTTTTTCTTTTGCTTGTGTTTTCCTTTTGGGGATGATGCAAGGAATTGAGACCACAATGTCTCTTTCATGTTGACCCAAAAGGACCCTTTTCCTTTTATTTTTCTCGTGTCTTCCTTTTGTGGATGACACAAGGCATTGAGATCGTAATGCCTCTCTCATGTTGACCCAAAAGCTTTTCCTTTTATTTTTCCTTTTCCTTTTCTTTTTGCTTGTGTTTTCCTTCTAGGGACAATGCAAAGTGTTGAGACACCCTATGTCTCTTCCATGTTGACCCAAATGGATCTTTCTTTTTCTTTTCCTTTTCTCTTTTTGTGTCATTCTTCCAATTCTATGTATTCGGGGAATGATGATAGTTTAAAGCTCCTTACAAAACACTGCAACAAAGAACATACTGACCCCAATCCATAGATCCCTTATGTGTTTGGTGTTCTCATTTTTGGGGCAACCCCTCTTTCTTTTCCTTTCTCTCACATGATGTATCCTTACTCAGAAACGTATGACTTGGCATAAGGGATTTCAAAGTTGGTTCTCATGTATTCTTTCTTCTTTGCATTTTTCATTTGCTACTTGAAAGTAATTTCTCACAGTACGGTGTATAGAAATTACTTTAAAATGGGGGCATACATTGGCATTATTCATTTGAATTTTTACTTTTTCTTGGTTCTTAGTGCAGCCTTGTTACTTCATACGATGCATTTTGTCACTTTGTGGATGACATTGGGTGTGATTTCCTTCATGAGTGTGATCTATCTTAGCATATTGCATGCCTCTTGGTGGCTTGATACGACACACTGCATCCCCTAAGTTGCAAATTTTCTATCCTTTGATTGGTCCTCTCTTGGAGACATTAGACATAATGTTCCCTAAGTTATAGACCTCACATGAACTAAGCAAGACTCTTTTGAACATCCTCTGCATGTTGCATTTTTCATTTTTTATATGGCCACCTTGCATAACACAACTTGCATGCCTATAGTTCCATTGTGTTTGTTCATGAACTCCAAGAATACGAAGCTTTGCTTATCTTGTGAAGCTCAAAATGTCATTTTATTTTATGGCACCTTATTAAAGTTATCAGGAGTTATAACTTTGGTATAGTTGAGTGGGAAGCCCATTTAAAGGCATGAAATTTCCCCATAGTGATGTGAAACAAGGGAGGTCCACACACCAAACAACTCAATCTCAACTAGAATCAATCACTCACCAAGTCACAAACAACCACAATTCCTTGTAGTAGTCCAATTTGAGTAAATCAGGTATATCTTTTAGAGAGGGTCATCTTAGATTAGGAACAATACCTTTTCAAAGACCGATCAGGGCACACAACATATCACAAAACTCCAATAGATTATTTTGTAACAACTTCATCAAATCAGGGTTCCAACACTGACTAGACCCCAAATTAGGTCTATTTTATAAAGTAACATGTCTCAAAACTTATTTTCAACCTCCAAAACCACTAGGGAAGCAATCCACAGGTTACAAAACCTAATATTTCATAATTTTTATTAGGATAACTGGTCTCCAACACACCAAACTCAGAAACCCTCTTTTAAGCAATTTACTTAGGGTTTAAATGAAAATCTGACTTCCAAGCTTGCTCCAGCCCTACAATCACTTAAAAAAACCTTGAATACCCCTACACATACTCAAACAATCAAAAAATAGTGCTTCCCCAACCAATTTCACACATTTCCATACTCTAACCACTCAATTTCACAAGGAAAACTCACTTTTCCCTTGTAGGGCATCATGCCTAACTCATTATTTGATCTCCCCTACACAAAATAACCATCTACACACCTTTACATAATGGTAACTACCCATTCCACCGAGATACAGTGCCTACAAAAGGTGGAATGGGTCCATTTTCTTATTTAAAACAACAAAACCCTTAACTTTGTAGTCACAAACCCGGTTTCAGTAAATCAACAAGAAAATCCACTAAACACAATGAAACTCCTCAAAATTGGATTCAATACAAAGCTACAATAGTATCCTATTCCATCTAGTACAAATTGAGTCAATAAGGCATTGTACGGGCTGTACAATAGCTCTACAATAACACTATACATAAAGGAAAGTTCAAAAATTAAGGAAACTAGTAATTATATTGATCAAAATATTTTTTCAAAACTCACAACCAAACCTTACAACAAGTCTTCAACCTATTTTATAACTTTTCCCTCCTAAACCAAATATTACAACTTCTTAAACTATCTTTTGAAATGACATGACCATTGGACTTCTACCAAATTGCAAAATTTGCAACTTTTTGCAAGTTTACATCTTTTTGCTCAATATGACAACTTTTCATGATTTTTGCAATTTTAGCAACCTATACCTTCTAAACACCTAATCACCATATAATATGACTCATTACAATATAAAATGGTCAACATTAACTTATTGAATACATAATGCCTCAAAATCCTAATGCCTACTTAGTAACAACTTAGATTGACAAAATTTATCCAAATGTGCCACTGCACCATACACTCCAGCTTGAAAATTTTCCAAGTCCCTTGGAAATAATGCTACAAATTATCTACCACTGATCACTCCATGCTTCTGACCTTCTTACATTCTTCCATTAGGTATACCTTGCTTTTGGTTCACTTTGTGATTGGCATTCTTGTCCTTGTCATCACTTGAAACATGCTCCAACCTTATACATTGATTTGTGGGGTGTCCCTCAACCTTCTCATCATCAAAAAATGATGTCATACTCACTTTTAACATTTGTACACAAAAAATTATCAAATTCCCTCACACTTATCCTCTTTTCCACCATTGTTTTAGGCTTGTAACTCTTCCAACTATCCTTATTGTCTTCATTTTCTCCTATGTCAAACCTGCAAACATCTGCACTTTCCAACTTAGGAACCTCTATCCTCAAAACCACTGTCCTGTCACTTCCATAAACCTCTGTATTAATAACTTCTGACTACCTCTTCACTTCCATTATTGTCACTGGGCACATGATTGTCCCAACCAGTATTCCTTCACACTTTTCTTTCTTTTCCACAAGCTTTTCACTCCTATACTTCACTGTATCAGACCGAGACACTAATCCATATGGTTTTCTCTTCCACATGGAAGCATCCTTCATAACAACTGACTGCCTATTGTCTTTATTCTTCCTATCTGCTGTCCCAACACTATCAATCCTTGAAATGGCTGCCAACCCCATACTCTTATCTCCCTCAATGATCACAAACTATTTCCTTCCTATCATGATGATCTTACCTTGTTCTTTAGTATCTTCAACCAATGGAGTCAATGTGAATGTTCTCCCATATTTCTCAATTGTATAAGTGTTTTTTCTCCCATCATAAATTGTAGACCTGCCAAACAACTAGGGCCTTCCAAGTAACACATGGCAATAACTCAGAGGAAAAATATCACAAACAACCTTGTCTCTATATCTACCAATTTGGAACTCAACTGAAGCTTGTTCATTTACCACAATGGACTGGTTATCACTTACCCAAGATACTTTGTAAGGATTTTCCATAGGCACTCTTTCCAATTTCAATTTTTCTACCATTTCACTAGACACCATGTTGTCAGTGCATCATGAATCTACTATCACCTTACATACCTTGTTTTTGCATCTACAAGATGTCCTAAATAATTCTCTTCTCTATATCAGCTCCTTCTCCTTGGATGTCTTCAAGAGTTTCCTCTTCATCATCAAAATTTCACCTATCTCAGGAGTAGCAACAATACTATTGGAATTTGAACTATCACCTTCATATTCTTGGAAAATTTGAGCTCTTCTTTCACTTTTAATTTCTCCTCCACTTGATGTAGCACCAAACTTCTCAGGGAACTTATAAGAAGGATGATAAAACTCATTGCAATAGAAGCACCTACCAGCAAAAGTGTTTTAATTCCTTCCACCACCAAATCTGCCCCTTGTGCCTCTAAAACCACCTCTAAAATATGCAACTTGTTCTTCTCTTTTGTGCACATCCTCTTGGCTCTCACTTGTTTGTCTTGGAGTAGAGAAAGATCCTCTTCCTCTTTTAGTGTTTCCTCTTCCTCTAATTGTCTTTTCTTGTCTTCTTTTTACCTTTTCTTCTACCTTTAGTTCCATTTGATAACATTCTTCAACACTCCTTGGATTTGTTAAAGCCAATTCATTCTGAATATTCAATCTCAAACCACCCAAGTACCTAGCAATATTTTCATCCCCATTCTCATTATGGTTAGACCTCATACTTAACTTATGAAATTCCTCAGTGTATGCTTTTACATCCATCTCTTTTTTCCTTTAAACTTTGTAACTTCCTAAACATTCAAATAGAATAATCTGAAGGGATAAATTTACCATTCATCTTGGCTACCATCTTGTCCTATGATACAATCTTGGATTTCTCTCTCTTCCTTCTCTATAACTACTCATAGTCCCACCACAAAAGTGCATGACATTTCAGTTTTGTCTTCACAATCTTGACTCTCTATTCTTTAGGAATTTCTTCACACTTGAAGTAATTATCTAAAGATGCTATCCAATCTAGTAACTCTTCTTCATTCAGGTTCCCACCAAACTTTGGAACATCAACATTTACCTTGTGCTTGTCACTCTTGACTACCCTTAACAATTTTTCCATTCTCTGATCTTCAAGATCAAGTTCTTCGTCTACATCTTCAAATTCTTCATCCTCTTCTTCATTTTGAATCAATTTCAACTTCCTCTCTTCTCTTGCTTGTTTCCAAGGTTTCCAATATTTTCTTTAGTTATATGATCTGTCTAACATACCTATCCTTGAAATCGCTCATCTCTTTTGCCATATTTTTCCCCTTAGGAGGCATCTTAACAACTTTGTCTTTTCACCTTCCACTCTTTCTTCTACAAACTACAATATTTCTTCCTCAGAGATCTGGTACCTTTGATCTGATACCAATTGATGTTAAACAAGGGAGGTCCACACACCAAACAACTCAATCTCAACTAGAATCAATCATTCACCAAGTCACAAAACTCCAACTTCACCTTATCACAACAAACAACCACAATTCCTTGTAGTAGTCCAATTTGAGTAAATCACGTATATCTTTTAGAGAATGTCCTCTCAGATTAGGACTAGTACCTTTTCAAAGACCCATCAAGGCACACAACATATCACAAAACTCCAACATGTTATTTTGTAAAAACTTCATCAAATTAGGGTTCCAACGCTGACTAGACCCCAAATTAGGTCTATTTTATAAAGTAACATGTCTCAAAACTTATTTTCAACCTCCAAAACCACTAGGCTAGAAATCCACAGGTTACAAAACCTAATATTTCACAATTTTGATCATGAGAATTTGTCTCTAACACACCGAACTCAGAAACTCTCTTTCAAGCAATTTACTTAGGGTTTAAATGAAAAATTGACTTCCAGGCTTGCTCTAGCCCTAAAAACACTTCAAAAACCCTTGAATACCCCTACACATACTCAAAAAATCAACAAATAGTGCTTCCCTAACCAATTTCACACATTTCCATACTCTAACCACTCAATTTCATAAGGAAAACTCACTTTTCCCTTCTAGGGCATCATGCCTAACTCATTATTTGATCTCCCCTACACAAAAGAACCATCTACACACCTTTAAATAATGGTAACCACCAATTCCACTAAGATATAGTTCCTATAGAAGGTGGAATGGGTCCATTTCCTTATTTAAAACAACAAAACCCTTTAACTCTATAGTCACAAATCCGGTTTCAATAAATCAACAAGAAAATACACTAAACACAATGAAACTCCTCAAAATTGGATTCAATACAAAGCTATAATAGCCTCCTATTCCATCTAGTACAAATTGAGTCACTAAGGCATTGTATGGGCCATATAATAACTATGCAATAGCACTGTACAGATAGGAAAGTTTAGAAATTAAGGAAAATAATGATTATATTGATCAAAATATTTTTTCAAAACTCACAACCAACCCTTACAACGAGTCTTCAACCTATTTTATACCTTTTCCCTCCTAAACCAACTATTACAACTGCCTAAACTATCTTTTGAAATGACATGACCATTGGACTTCTACCAAATTGCAAAATTTGCAACTTTTTGCTCAATATAACAACTTTTCATGATTTTTGCAATTTTAGCAACCTAGACTTTCTAAACACCTAATTACCATCTAATATGACTCATTACAATATAAAATTGTCAACATGACCTTATTGAATGCATAATTCCTCAAAATACTAAAGCCTACTTAGTAAAAACTTAGATTGACAAAATTTATCCAAAGGTGCCCCTACACCACATAGTCACCTGTGTGTATGTGAGTGCATACTAGCCATGAGTGTATGTTTCTCACCTTTTTTTCATTCTCACCCGGTGGATATCCATGAGTTCCTTCACTCAGAGTGAGTATACATTTCTTTTTCCATACAAATAGCCTAGATATGATCCAAAATGGAATGGACAAACGATCGAAGCTTGATCCTTCTCTCTTTTCTTTCTCCTTTCCTCCTTTTCATCATTCTCTTAAGTGTTCCTTTTTTCTTATGATTGGTTTTCCATGGGATCTTGATCCTGGGGGATTGATCATCCCTCTTGATTATTGTTGTCTCATCTTACCAAACATTAGTGCACTTGGATCCCTCTCGATATGCATGTTGGGCTACTTTAGTGTGAGTTTGAAGCAAGTTCATCCTCTCACTAAAGTGGGGACTTAATGTGTAACCAAAAAATGTATAGTTGGAAATTTTTATGCTCACTTGAGTCTCTCTCATGGAATTTGGCTTGATTTTTCCTAGATTTAATGTTGTAATGTGGTCAAAACGTTCACATTAGGTCTTGGACCCTTGAGAATCATTAAGAATTCTAGGATGTGTTGTAAAAATGTTGTGAAGTGTTGTAACCAACTTTCACACTTTTCTAGGACCCTTTCATTATAAATCACTTAAATAACCCCTTTTTATCATTTACCAAGTCTTAATTCAAAGTTTTGTAAAGAGTTGTAACAAACTCTCACGCTTTTCTAGGCCTTGTTATCACTAATTTGACCTTCTTATGTTTAAACGACCCCTTAATGCACTTTCCGGCCTTACTTAAGTGTATTTTTGAGAATATTCCTATTAAACATCATTAAATACACTTTAATTCCTAATACCTAGTAAAATTTCCCTAGTGGGACCAAGTCGCCACCTGGGGTGACTTAGTCCCACTGGGCAAAAAGATTAAAATAATTTCAAATTTTTGGCAGGATTTTATTTTCTTAACCTTGAGATTGGTCTGTGATGTGTGATTTTTGGGAAATATTGTAAAATAAAGTATAAATAAAGGGTTTTCCCCTCATTTTGCATCTCCTAATTCCCTAATTAGTTTAGTATATTCATTCACAAATTAGCTTACTTTCATTCATAATTCTCAAGCATCCATTGGAGCATCTTGTTGCATATCTTCAAATTTCTACATCAAGGGTTTGGCATGTTTATGAAATTGGATGTTGTTCATTCATCATTCTCTCTTTATTTCATTTCATTCTGTAGGGTTTTATTACCAAATTGGGGTTTGACCAAGGCAAACCCCTATTCTCTAACCCTTAACCCTTTTTCCCCTCTTTGCATGTGTGTTTGCAGGTCTTGTATGCATATTTGTCAAAGATCAAGTTGTTAAAAAGTGGTCAACAATCCATCAAAGTCATCAAAGTCAACAAAGCCCTAATTGAATTTTGGAGAACTCTTTCATCCCATTTTCTACATAATCTAAACTGGACACCTATTAGGAAGGGAAGTGTAGACCGAAAGCTATAGATTCCTGTCCTGAATTTCCCAAGTATCCCAGGTGGAATAACTCACCATTAGTGGTGAATTAGTCCCACTACCAGGCTTGAAAACTGATTTCTACATTTCTGAGTACCCATTTGGTAGAAACTTATTCTGACAGAATCTCCTTGAAACGGGACTAAGTCGCCTAGCTTGGTGTAAGTGTCCCAGTTGGCTTCAACAAAAAAATTTGTAGGATTCTAGAGCCTCTCTGCATCACATTGCAATTTCCAGGTGCACCTCTCTACTCTTGTTTAATTCTGTCATTATTTGTTTGCATTCTTAGGTCATTTTTTCATATCACATGTGTTTTCAAACAATTTGCATATCTTAGGTTTTTTTTATCAATATTCATTATCTTTTTTCAGTTCTTTGCATTTAGGACATTAAATTTAGACATATTTCAATCATACTAGCATTTTTCTTTAGTGAGCCTCCAAGTTTTTGTGGGATACCTTTCTCCTCTTAGGTGAAAAACCCTAGAAGTGTAAGAGAGCAACCTCCTACATAATCTGTGGTTCAATTCAAAATTCAATTCTCCTTAATATAGGTTAGAATGGACCCAATATAGGTCTTGCATAAGATTCCAATATTAATCCTTCAAACGTGTTAGGTCAGCCCCAAATAATACCTAAACACAAAATCTTTCATATGTTTACCCAATTTTCCACTCGTGTAACTCAAAACTCGATCTCATCTGAAATTCCCACTCAATAGAAATTTTATAGCTTTAATATCACAACAAAAATAATCATCCATGAAGGAATGTGGAATCTCCCACACTGACACTCTGTACAAAAAATAATTGCAATATACAAGATTGAACTTTGTCATTCATATCTTCTTGAATACTTGACCAAAAAAAAGCTCTTTGATTTAGATGAATCTTATGATCACCAAATTATTGTTATAATCTTAGAGTAATATCTCTATTTGTGGTGGAGTGCAAACCCAAAAAATGATGCACTAAACCACTACACAAACATATTTGATACTTAGCATTTTCCTTTGTAGGTATACTTTTTGGAGTAATTTATCCTGTGCAAATGTCTTAAATTTTTTTTCTAAATCATGCTAGAATGTTCCACAATAATTTTGACATCAATGAAAACACTAGTTCATGCAAAATATACATACCATGCTCATGTTGCTAGACAACATCATTAATGACAAACTTCCAACAATCTCGCCCTTTTTGATTGATGGCAACATGCCTACCAAAGTCATTATCCAAAAGCATTCTTAAAAAAAAAACTTTCTCTCCCCAAATATGTCACTAAGTAACTTTCTAAATATCTCCCCCCCTTTCAAATCAATGGCAAAGGGTGTGTTAGTACAAAAGAAGTGTATACTCCCCCTAAGACGTACAAATAGATATAACTGAAAGAATGTGCTAACTCTCCTTAGGAAGTTAACCAATTAGCTTCTATATCATCTGCATATTGGCAAAAGAATTTGAAAACTTAAAAAATTGCATAAAAAGTAGAAATGGTCAACTCGAAGATGTTGAACCTTGAAGCTTTTGTAAGATAACTTTCCAGTAGATTTACCTTCCAAATATTTCTTTGCTGCTACAAGTGTTCTATATTGTGACTCAAGCATCACCATGTTTTCCTATCCTTCTTCTAGAGTATAGGGAGTAAGATTTATCTTTGGAGTCCTATTTGTATTGACAAGGGCACTTGAGATAGGTATATACTTCATGCTTATGTTGAGCATCATCAATATGCATAACCCCTTCCACATTTGGTTTTGGGGCACTAGGATCGACATTTAAATCTTCTTCAGAAGCAACATTGATGCTAATTTTCTTTTTCCTTGTAGCTTTCTACTTGATTCTCCTTATAGTTTTCTTTGCTTCTTCCTTGATGGAATGGACTATCAGAATGTATTTCTCCCTTACCAGAGGACTATCTATGGACTTCCTCTTCTCACTAGCTACAAGTAGAGATCTAGTGACTAATCTATCTGATCTCCTAGAGCTATCAAAGGCTTCTGCTACACTCATATAAGCTCTAGCTCTTTCTATGGAAACCTTAAATTTTTCTTTTGAAATGCCAAACTCTTTGGCATACATGTCTACCTCAAAATCAAAATTTTTCTTTATCTATGGTTTTTGTTGTCATTTTCATGCCACCCTTTGATGACCCATCACTGATATCTGATATGAGAAATTCCCCATGGGCCATCTTGCATGTTTTCCCCTTGAAGTTTTCCTAAATTTTTCTAAGTCCCAAAATTTTGAGTTTTCGGGCGATCTCTTACTTGCTTACCTTGCATGCCTTCTTCATTCCTCCATCACTCCTTTTCCCTGTTTTCTTCTAATTTTTTCATGTTTCAGCCTTCGGCCTTACCTGTTACCTGTTACCATCCCCTTCCCTATTCCATTTTCACCTTTCTTCTATTAGGCGGTCCGGTATCGACCTTTGCTCTTACCTCTTCCCTCTTACCATTTCAATTTGCAATGCGTATCCCTTCCTCCCGACGTCCAACCTCTGATGGTTTGAGGTTCGATCTATGAAATATCCCTTCTTTCTTTTGGACTTCAACCTATCACTTTCTTACTTCTCCTTCCCTGTTTCCTCTTCCCTCCTTGCTCTTTTCTTCTATCAACCTTTGGCCTTCAGCCTTCAACCTTCACTCTTGCATCTTACCTCTTAACTTTAGAGGTAAGAGGTGAGGCTTCCCTTTGACCTCCAAAATTTTACTCTTGTGGCTTTCATTGGTCTTCATTTTCAACTTTCAACTTTTGGGGGTAAACCTTCCCATTTATCTTTGATTTTCGGAGGTAAGCCTCCTTACTTACCTTTGATGCTTCCTTCTTCTTCACACTTTTCTCCTCCTTTCTTTGGAATTTGGTAAGTGGTAGGTCTGATGTCCGACACCCGATATCCAAAAAATGCATTTTTAGGGATTTAAGCCATTTATTTTAGGCTTGTAAAGGTGTTTTTTTGGGCCCGACACCTCGACCATCCTACATTTTGGTGTGTTTTTTGGGTACATTTTTTGAGGTTTGATTAGAATTTTGAGCTACCAGGCATACTTTCTAGGCTTCAAGGATGAAATTTATGGCATCCCTTACCTTCTATAGTTGAATTTCATGGGTGCCCATACCCATTTATTGCTCTTTGCTGAATTTACAAATAAATTGATGTCCTAGGAACATCTTTCATGGGATGGCTCAGATATTGCACACACAGGCTTCATTGCTAATCTTGATTAGGGTTAGGGTTTGTTTTGTGCTTCTCAATTATGCTTGATCTATAAAGGAAAAAAATGTATTCATTTTTAAGTTCTTCTTCCTCTAACTCCTTTGGGGTTTTTCTTTTGCAGACTTTCATTTTGCATCTTTTCCATTGTAAAGATTGGATTTTTTCCTTCACATTAATGGAATCATTCAATTTTTCCTCTTCTTATCTCTTTGGTGTTTGTGTAAGTCATTACCTTAATATATGAGTGTTTATTGTATTTTCATGCATGTATGTTTGTGATTAAATGGTTTACAGTTGTTGGTTGAGAAAACCCTCTTTCCTTCCAGTGCCTTGTCAAACCCTAGCCTTCGTGTATGCCTCTGAAAATTGACCAAACATAGATTTTTGAAAGTCCCCTTGCCACTCTTCAATGATGTGATGTGAAATATTGGCCAGGAAGAAGTGACCTTTCTATTTTGGTATATCACCTCCCTCTCATTTTCATGTTCTCCTTGTCCCCTTTTACTCATGATTTGTTAGTGGTAGGATTTCATGTGTTGGGTTTGACCAGTACATTACACTAGGATTGAAAATGAAGCCAACCTTCTTTGGAGATTCATCTTGATACGCACAAAGGTCCCACACCTTGAAACCATTTTCATTGTATTATTAGAATTCTAAGCTTCATGCTCAACAGGGTGCAATTACATGTGACGATAGTTTCTTGAATTCTAGTTGAACTTCTATTGACTTTTCTTCAAAATTCCCATACCTTGGCTTGCTAGGATCTTTAGGACTATTTAGTATCACTTCTGCACAACCAATAGCTTCTGCTTCTGATAATTCATAGCCTAGTTCTTAAACTCAAATGGTTCTAGGTTCAACTACTTCCATTATACAAAAAATAGTAGAGACCAAAAAGGTAATGTCATTTATGTATCTCTTCACCACACTTCTTGGAATTCTCAGTCTTTCATTCATTATTCTTTGAAATATTGAAAAGAAGGTTGTAAGGGAATCACCCTGAGCATCCATGTCTCTGAGATCTCTCATATAGTTTCCAATCTGGTGTGCAATAGGCTTTGTACTGGACCAATTAACCTTTCCTACCACAAGAACTTCTCTTGAAAAGTAGAAAAGAAAAAATATCACAATGTGCCATACCTGAATACAACTTCTTAATTTCATTCAAATTTTCCATAAATTGTTGCCACAATAACTCATAGAGGTCATAGTTAGCATTATTCTCAACCATGTCCTATCTCACATGAATTGTAGTGGAAAAGATCAAATTGTCTCTACAAATCTTGTGCTGAATAACCCTAGCTGCATATTTGATTGCCAGATTTTGTACAGTGTTCACAGTGAGATCCCTTTGATCAAATGTAGCTCTAGTTAATTTCATTACATCCTTTTTTTTCACATATTTTAGGATTGGAACTGGTCTGGTGGACCATAAACCAGTTACCTCTCTAATTGCTTCCTTAGTAATCATGTGAGGGCCATCAATCCACATAAATTGGTCATGAATTATACTTAGGGTTGTTTTGATGCATTTCTCTTCATATTTGAAATTTGGAAACTATTTCCATACATCTAATTTATTCTCATTTAGGGTTTTTTACTTTGGATTTAAAGTGTAATCATCCCCAATTAACTCATCCATCCATATTTCCAATAATTTTCCATGGGATTGTTCATCCAAACTACTATGAATGTATGCCCTAATGTCCTTAGTTGGAAAAACCCCGTAAGGTATGTGTTAAAATGCACCTAATGGATTATCTTCTAAGGTTATAGTAGAATATCTTTTAAAATTAGGTTGCAGTCTTTGTGAGATAACTACAACTTCTGTTGTCACCATTGCATTCAAATTGCTTTCAACTGATAATTCTAGAAAACTAAAGTATGGAAGGATTGATAAATACCTTTTACTCTACTCGATGAAGTAGGGTTTTGATGCTTTGCAACTTGGAGATGCTTTGAACTCTTCAAATTAACTTCTTTCTCCTCTATGTTCCTTTGAACACTTTTGATGAAATGGATTTTCCTTAGCAAATATGTTTTTAATTCTATGATTTGACCTAATTCTGCAATAAATGCTTCAAACCATAAAGTTGGTAACCCTAAAAAATTATATGCACAGTCACCTTGTCAAGCTCCACAAATCTTCGCATTAGCATATTTATTTTCACAATATTTTTCAAAAGATTAAGCATTCCATTCTTCATGACATATCTTTGTGTTGTGGCTCCAACACCTCTTTTTTGGTGGGGGATATAATATATCCATTAATGATCCCCCTAAGCCATAGCTTTGGGATTACTTATCGAAGGAAACATCTACACTGAAGGGTGGTACAAATTCTCCCTTATCCTTAAGTCTCTTCTTTCTTTCTCCATATCTTTTCCATTTCCTTCTTTACTTCATATGGATAAATATTTTTGACTCGTTCATTCTTCTTTACCAGATTATCCTTCCTTGTGTTTCTTCTTTTGCAAAATTTAGCAATATGTCCAGGCCTATTGCAATTATTGCATTTGACATTTCTTTGAACATTATTCCTTCCATTCATTTGGATCTACATTGATTAGCTTTGTGTCCAAATCCATAGCATGTATAATAGTAACCATTGAAGGATTGAATCATTCTAACATTGTTATATCCATTCATCATTTGACTTCTGCATTCATTTTCTCTATGTCCATTTTTTTTTCATGTAAAGCATTGAACGATAAAGGATGGACCATTCTGATTCATTCTGCTTCTACATTCCATTTCTCTATGTCCATATTTATTGCAAGAATAACAAATAACATTGAAAGATGGGTACCTTTGAGCATTTGGTTGTTTGATAGGGGGTCTTATAGAATTGTTTCTTTGATTCTAGAACTTGCCATTGTTCTTCTTATCTTTAGTCTTCTCTGGTTCATTGATCTTCTTTTCTGCATTAGGTGTTTGAGCTACTTTTGAACTTTCTCCTTTTTCAAGTCCTTGACCACCTTTGTCTTTAGATACTTTCCGACTTGTAATCAAATCATCAAGAATTTTAGAACTTGTTTTGAATTTGTCTTCATGATTTCTTTCCTTCTCCAAATTTGATCTTAGATTTTACACTTCTTGTTCAAGTCTCATGCATTCATTAGATTTTCTTTCCATCATTGCATTTAGACATTCTTCAAATCTTTTCTTTTCTTCCACTTATACTTTTAGTCTAGTGAGATCTTCATTTTCTTGCATAAATTGTTCATTAAATTCCTTATGCCTTTCTTTGAACTTCTTGATTTTATCTCTTAGTTTTTTGATGCACTCATTTGCCTCTTTAAGATTTTCCTTCAGATCTCTGCTTTCATCTTAAAATTTGTTAAGATTTTCAAGAGTAACTTTGAGTTCTTTTTCAATCATACAATCTCCTTGTGTATATTCAATAGCAGGAATCTCTTTCAGAGGAATAGAAAAATTTCTACGAGCCATGTGTTCAATCTCCAAGATCTTCCCAAAGCTTTCAATCTCCTTCTAGGGATCCAAGCTCTGATACCAATTGTTGAACACTCAAACTATTGAGAGGGGGGTGAATCAATATTCCTTTAAACCATTCTATCATTAGAGATACAATTACCAAAAAATATTCAATTGCAATAATAAATGAAAGAATGAATTATACACAAAATCACATAACACATGAACACTAGGATTTTTATGTGGAAAACCTAAAATGGGAAAAACCACGGTGAGGGTTAGCTCACAATATATTATATCCAGATATAGTATATTATAGAAATATTCACTACAGGGTGACCCACTATCTAGTGGAATCACTACCCACAAAGAATAAGATAGAAGAAAGAAGGGGTGGATTACATCTTATTGAACTGATACAATAGCATCTACAATATGTTGGACTATAGTTCCAATGAAGTACAAAACAATCTTTGCACCAATCTAGATCAATGCATTACTCTTCTCTAAATTCACACAATTCACACAACTTTAATCACATTCACATCACACACATGTAGGAGAAATACTATACATGTCATCTATCACACACCAATCTCATCATACTTGTACAACTCTCTCAAAACACAAAAATCAATCTCCTATATATATCCATATCAAGTGTAACATCAATTAGGTCGACCTAATTGGATGTAACACACAAAATTTGAACTTACATCCTCAACATATTTCATCCACATCTTGCACCATTATTCAAAATTCAATTATCCTTAAGATAGGTGAATATGGACCCAATATAGGTCTTGCATAAGATTGCAACACACATTAATCCTTCAAACATGTTAGGTCAGCCCCAAATAAGACCTATACACAAAATATTTCATCTGTTTACCCAATTCGCCACTCATGTAACTAAAAAATTGATCTCATCTAAAATTCCCACTCAACATACATCTAATAGCTTATCTTTAAGATCGTAATGCAAAATAATCATCCGCAAAGGAATGCAAAATCTCCCACACCGACACTTTGTTCAAAACCTGATCTCTCTATCTCCTCAGTGCTCTCTGGCTAAGCCGCTCAGTAAATTTCCTTGTAACCATTTCCAGAGTCACCCTTTTCTCTTTGGCCTGCTAGCCTTAACCCGTAAGTAACTCCGCTTGCCTCATGAGTGTGTTCAAAAGAAGATGAAATGGATGCCATTTCTTAGATACACTCTGTAATTAGTTATTTATCTATGTATGCTTTCAAAACTTCTACTATCAAATTCATCAAATCAATCTATGCATATTTAGAAATACTCCTATTATTGAAGTCATCAAATTACATCCACCAGATACATTTGATTGAAAGTTTCTAAGCCTTTTCAACAAATCCTGGTTGCGCACGCCTTGCTATCATTTTATTTTGCGAAATGATATCCCTTTGAGGCCTTCTGTAAAATGGTTCAAATGCTTGGGCGGGCCGTGTGTTCTCCCCTATATGGAATCCATCGTTGCCTTGCAGAATGCACCCTAGTCAAACCTTGATCGATTACATTTGTCAATAAATAAATTTCCTTTGTATTGCAGAATGCTAATGAATGCAATATATAAGTTCCACTCTTGTTATCGTACAGTGGTTCCCTAACCATCCTTCCCTTATTTGTAGCTGCCGAAGGGAGAGTAATCGAGAAGAATGTGTTTTAGGATAGTATTGTTAGTTTCTACAACTTTATTCTTTCAAGCATTCACTTTGTAACGATTCCTCTAATTCTTTCAAACCATTTTTTTGGGTGATTGCATGAGATCTATGTAAAGAGGATTGCCATAGTGGTTTTAATTTGACGATGGGAAGTCGAGCTTAGGAGATGGATTCTAGCATGGAAATTTGGACTTGGAATCTCTCAGTTCTTTAGTCACTATTTAGGACTAGAAAATTTGCAAATAGGTATTTCAAGATTCAGGTCTCTTATGCTAAGTAATGGTACTCATGATTTCTATATGTTAATCTGATCTCTTTAGGTATTTGATTTGAGATTTCGTCTCTTTTTGGGTATTCCTTATGCCCTAGAATTTTATGCAATGGATCTCCAAAGATTATGTTGAATGCAAGCAATGATAATAATAGTAATTTTATCGTATATGGCATTGCAATCGCCCATTGCACTTTCATGATAGTTTCTAAGACTCTTCGATAAATCCATCTTGTGCTTATCTTGTCATCGCGACAAACCAGAAGACCACATTTCTTTGAGGCTTTTCATCAAATCTATTTTGTGCATATTTGCGATCCTATCAGTTAATGAGTCTACGTGTCTTGTCTCTAATTTCACTTATTGGATGCATGTCAACCAAGAATGTTTTTACTATGCATTAGATCCACTATATCAAACAAAATGATCTATCAATCTCCTTGTTATCTGATGAATATTTATGCTAAACCCCTGTCCTAATCTTCTATCTATCGCGTAACTCTTCACCTACAAATTACCTTTTTCTTGAAAGATGCTAAGTCTTCTAATTAAATCTATTATTTCCTTGAGCCATGTTGTGCACGCATGTCATCTTGAGAGTTTTTAACAATATTGAATAAAATTCCTCTTTTCTTTGTGCTTCGATGGATATAATTACCTTGTCTCGAAGCATCCATTTGGCATAGGCAAGAGGCCCCTAGCAATTTTTCTCTCCTCCTTCTCGACCTTATGGATGCTTAGTCATACTCATGATCACTATTATCTTCATTCCTTTCCAATGCATTTCGATTGGAATATCTAAAGCCTTTTCCTTAAAGAGTAACTTGATAATGTAGATATGCTAACCTATCTATCTAATAGGAGTTGTCTAGATGGTATTCTATAGATCTAGAGCATGGTAATATAATATAAGTGACTTTTGATACTTAATTAACTATTACATAGGATCTAATTAATAATTGATAAATGTGTTAGAAATTTAGTATAAATTTTATTATCTTTGGTTCAATATTTATTTATTTATTTAATAGTCAAAAATTATTTGAAAAGTACTTTCATTAACACTAAATAAAGTATAGTATTATTAATCACTATTTAAAATTTATTATAAAAAATAATGTTTGTTTATTGATAGGTTATAATCAACATACAAAGTATTGTATTTGTTAATAACTAGTATTTCTTCATTGGTAGTAAAAATTTACATGCAAATTATGAAATATATTAGTGGAATAAAATCTAATCAATTAGATGTATTTCTCGATAATTGTTATTTGATAGGTTTTAATGTTTAACTTAAGATTAATAGTATGATTAGAAGTATACAATATTAAATGAGAAAGTTATCGAGTTATTTTCCTTAGAATTGAGTAACTTCAACTTGGAATACATGTTATAGTTAATTTATAGATAGTTAATAAGATGTTATGGTGTTGAAAATTTTGGGTTTAGTATGGGGTACTTCTCTTTAGTGTAAATACAATAGAGTTGTTGAATTTCTTACTAGGGTATCACATGAAGGATATTATTTAATAATTTTGTTAATTATTATTAAGTTAGGGAATTACAAAATATGTATACCAACCAATGCTAAAGGGGGGTATGTGCAGGTTCATGATGGGCCAAAAAGTGGCAATATGATGGGTATTTGTAGGGTATGTGGCTAACAATTTTTTTTTTAACCCAAAATTGATGAAATGAAAAGAGTTTTTAAAGGATATTTTTAGCTTTCCAACAATATAAGTTATTCTTTACTTTGAATTTAATAAATAATTATTATTCATTTTTTATTTGAATTGTGACTAAAGCCTTGATTGATAGGTTGATTGAAAAAAATCTATAGCTTTCAAATGGTATCACATTTTTTGAATCTGAAACATGTGTCACATTCTATCTTTTGCATACTATAGGATTAAAAAAAAATTGAATTTCATGAAGTTTTGACCAAGTTAAGGTGGTCAGACATATGAGTTTTTATATTTTTTAAAAGTTGTAATAAAAAATTCATTATTAATTATTTACTTGGAAAAAAATTACAAAAAAAATATGCATCACATCTTGACATGGGTCCTCTACTTATATCTAAAATCTTATAAAAAACACTATCATTTTATTGTGGTTAGGGTGGTCAGACAGACACCTACTTATTTTTTCCTTGAAATTTAAGTACTACTGCATTGAATTTTCAAATTTTCACCAAATAGATTTTTTTCTTTTTAAAATAAACCTAGTAGTTTAGAAACTACATTCAATTTGCTACATATTATATTCTTACATATTTTTGAAACAATATAGATAAATTATTCAAATTTTTATGTCAAGTTGCCTAACTCTGATTTTTCTGAATTTTTTGCCACTTAAGGGCCTATTTTTTCCATGATGATCCTGCACATACCCAGGGTATACAAATTTAGATTGCAATTATGTTAGGTTTAAATGTAAAAGATTTGGATTTCTCTCTCTATTAACTAGTGAGTAAGCGCAAGTTAGTTACTTTTATAATTATTTAATAGAATTGCTATGTAATTTAATTAATTGAAACATTGTTACTATAGTTATTTTCAAATATAAATTATGTGGTAGAAATAATCTTTTAATTGAATTATGGGGTTAAGTGAAAATGAGTGATAGAAAGAATGCCGTATTATTTGGAATATCTATTTAGTTGTGATACTATGATTAATTGTTTATATTTAATATTGTGTCTTGATTGTTGGACTGAGGGCTTTTGTAATTGTTAAAGTGGGAGTCATTTGTGTACATTGTTTAAGGTTGTTTTCCAAAGGCATAGGAGGAGGTATATGATGTGTGAATGGTTCTTATGATTGTTTCACTTTGGAAGTGGTTTGACAATGTTTTGAGTAATGTGCAAATAGTCAATGCCTTGCTCTATGTCTGGATTCATGTGAGTATGTTAAATGTGCTAGATGGTCAATGCCTTTCTCTATGTTTGGATTCATGTGATTAAGATAAGTGTGCAAGATGGTAAATAAAATTTTTTATGTGTAGGGTTTACTAGTTGCAAGTAGGGGGAGTGGCTCTCAATGGGGGTTGGAACCCAAAGTGGTGTCCGGGACAACCCATTGGAGGGTTTCTTAATCCAGTGATAACCTAATAATGAACTAGGGGGATGGGTAGAATTCACATTAAACAATATAATGAATGATATGCTTCACTCATGGTTCAATTGCTTGTTTAGGCTTGAGATGAGATGGGAAGGCCTGGAATGGCAAGATCAATTGCCTTGTCCTCATAAAAGGTACGTTGGTTCCACACGAGTTTGTATGGGGGATGGGGATCAGTAGAGGCTACCAGGATAACCTAGGATGGGTGCAGGGGCCTAGGAAGATCTACCAGGATAACCCATATCAAGCTTAGTTGTATTTCTCCTTCTATTGTGTGAATTCCTTTGGAAGTGAAGTTGGTGTCATAAATAGTGTTGTGTTGGATTCATGTATAGTACTTGTTTATGTCAGCTTGATGTCTTCTTGATTATCTATATGATGTGGAACCTTGTGTTATATCCTAGCACAGGGGTGGACCTTAAGGTTCCACATGGTCGGGAGGTTGGTGCTTTTTCCTCCATTGGGAATTCTTGTTGCATGTTCGTGTGCATGGAGATTGTGTAACGCCCCACCAAGGAACCCCAAAGGACAACACAAACATGATTAAATAACATGACAATTTTTTTTTATTTAACAAGGAATAACAATGATCTTGCATAATATATCATAACATACAATCTAATCCTAAGTCCTCTAAGTTTCCAAGACTATGCTACTAACACAACTCTATCAAGAGCTATAATTATTTCATTAACAAATATGCCAACATAGTTTATCTAATAATCAAGTTCGTTTTAAACCATAACATCAAATGATTTTACACTATATATTTCCATAACATGTCATCTGTTAAACAACATGAAAGATCATTTATCAGAAACTAACAAGTATAAATACAAATCACATTACAAGAGAGTACATCATAATTCGTTACATCATTAAATTTCTTACAATAATAATTTCCTGAATACAATTGGGAAGTATACATCAATATTTCAATACATGATACAACTAATATGCAAGTCCAAGACATATACATGGAGACTACCTTCTCAAACTGGTACAAGATATGAAATATGATATACAAGGAACAACCTCCATGCATATGAGCAATGGAAAGGGAAACCCAATGGAGGAAAATTCACCAACCTCTCGACCATGTGGAACCCTAAGGTACACCCCCCGTGCTAAGAGATAACATAAGGTAACACTACATCAAAAATTCAAGAAGAAAAGGCTAACATAAACAAGGCTAAACATGGCTCCATTACAACACTACAACATTAAAATTCCACATACATCACTTACAACACTAACTTTTCTTCCAGAGGCACACCAACAATAGGAGAAGAAAAGACAACTAGGGAATGCTAGGCTGTAATAGGGAGGAGTGTTATCACATAGCTTGCTATGGGTTACCCTAGCAGATCTTCCTAGGCCCTGACCCCCATCCTGGGTTACCCTGGCAACCTCTATTGATCCTTGAATCCCATACAAAATCATGCGAAATCAACATACCTTTCATGAGGACAAGACAATTGATCTTGCCATTCTAGTCCTTCTCATCTCATCTCAAGCCTAAATGAGCACTTGAGCCATGAGTGAGGCATTCCATTATTTTGATTAATGTGAAAACTAGACCAACCCCTTAACTCATTAATTAGGTTATCATTGAATTAGGAAACCCCCAAATGGGTTACCTTGGACACCACTTTGGGTTCTGGCCCCCACTGAGAGCCACTCCCTCTATTTGTAACTAGTAAATCCTACAAACCAAACAAGGCATTTACCACCTTGCATACTCATCATAATCACATGAATCCAAAAGAGCAAGGTATTAACCATCTCGCTCACATATCACAATTCACAAGAATGTAAACACAGTGCAAGACATTACCCATCTTGCACACATAACATAATCATAAGAATCAGTGCAACACATAACATACTCATAAGAGTCAATACATAGTGCAAGGCATCAACCATCTTACAAAACATTACCAAACCACTTGCAAAGTGAATCAACATAAAACCCATACATACAAAAATACCTCTGTCTAAGCCTCTGGAAGTCAACCTTAACCACTTAGCACAAGAGACTCCCTCATTAAACAATGACTAGAATCATCCCAATTTCCCTAATCAAAGACATTATTCAAATAGACACCCAAATAAACAAACAATCATGAACAACTCCATATATATAAACATCACTCCCACACTTTAAAATATTCATCAAATTAGGCACTAAATTCTCTTAACTAGGTCATATACCACAATAATCCATGATTAATCGTAACAATAGGGTAAACCCACAAAAGTGGTTGACAATTCGACTGAGGAAGGGAAAGTTGCAAAAAATGAGCCCATGCAAAAAAAATGGTTTTTAGGGTTCAAATGAACCCTTTGGTTCAAGCAATCAAAAAGAGGGTTCGAATGAACCCTAGTTCAAGTGAACCAATTAAATGCAAGGTCCCACCATTCCCACCAAAAAACACAAAGAAAACATTTTTTGAAAGGGGGTTCGAATGAATGAGGCTTTGAATGAACCCTGGTTCAAGCGAACCCCTGGGGGTTCGCTCGAACCTCCCCTAGTTCACCTGAACCCCCCTTCTCACACCTTCTCACCCTTTGGCACCAAAAAAGTCCATAATTTTGCACTTCAAAGCTCAGGTTGAGGATGAAAATGAAGGAGACTTTATAGACCTAACTAGATGATGGTAGTCCTCGGAACGATCTATCCAACAAATTTAATTTTAATATGCTTTAGTTTTATTATGTATTTTTTTTTAGTTTTATTAAACATAGGTTTTTCATTGAAAATCAAGCTCTCTATTCTGCGCACATGTGGAAAAATAGTAGATTATCAAAAAAAATTGAAAAATATGAGTGCACTAGATATTGAAGTCCTTGACCCAACAATTTTTTTTAAAATTTTGATACATACAAAAAAGTTTACGTGTTATACAGTCCGCCTATGTCTAAATTATAATTGGTTTGACTTCAAAACTTGACTAAGAAAAAAATATTGAATAAAACACTATCAAACCAATTGGAAGCACTAGATATCATAGTTACAAATCTAAATTTGAAAAAAATAGAATTTTATCCTTCAGAAAAATTTATGCATTATACAGTGAGCATCACTCCTTAAAAATGTTGCTTACTGAAAAAAACTATTTTTCGAAGGAGATGGAAAAAAAGTGCAATCTGATTCCAAAAATTTTGAAAAAAAAAAATATTTAGAATCTACAGAAAAAATGTCACTATAGACACAAAAAATGTACCGATTGATCCTATACACTTGATCATGATTTTACTAACATTGTTTCATCTTGAATCATCTCCTTTGCTAAACAATTTAATTGAATAATCTTTATTCCATTAAATTCATCACATTTCATCCCTTAATTAAGTAAATCAATTTTATTTGATTAAGTCATATTTTCCCTTTTAATTAAATAATTCATTTTATTTAATTAATCTCTAAAGTTATTCTATTAAATAAAATAAATTATTCTTTATTTGATTTAATCTAACATCACCTTCTTTAATTAATTCTAGATTCATTTTCTTCTCATTTTGATTTAAATTAATCCAAAAATTTAAATCAAATGGTCAAATCAACTAATCTCCTTTTAGATTAACCAAATCTTGATTAATGCTAATCTTAATCCATCCAATTCTCTAGCTTTTGCAACTTGCTCATGAAAATCACTTTAATTGATTTATTAAATCTCTAATTACTTTCAAAAAAACATCAGAAAGGGAATATTCTCCAAGTTTGAAAAATCCCTCCAAAAGGGTTTGTACATCCAACAAGGCATTTAAACCTCTTACATGTCCTTTTGCCTTGAGCCAAGTGGCATTAACTTCATTTTCTTCTCCCTCCAACAAGTCATTTCATCAATTTTGAATTTCCACCTAATTGTATTTAATTGCACAATGTCCAAAATGTGCTCCACCTTTGTCCACTCACATATGGACAAGTGGCATTGTGTCATTGGTTGATTTTTAGTCCCACATTCATCCATTTTGCCCCATTCTCCATCATTCTCATCTATAAATAAGAGGCTCTCATTTGGATTTTGGATCCACAACTTCATGCAAAGACATTATCTTGAGCTTCTAAATTTGCTCATCCATTTCTCATCCATTCTCACATTTTCATAGCTAGGTTATGAGGAATTTTACCAAAGAGCATCAAATCTTCATCAAATCATCATTCAAGCTTACAAGGGATTGGGAAAGGGCCATTTTACACATCAAAATGGCATCAATTCCCCATGGGATTGAGAGTTTGCTTGCATTAAATAGGATTTGAAAGCTTTTATTTGTGTTCTTCATTCTATTTCTTGTTTTGTGCATTTCAAATGAATTCTATGGGGAACGTTGATTTAACTTGCATAATGGACTAATTGTGTGTTTGTTCTTTGTGTTTGTGCAGGTCTAGGATCACTATTAATAGTCACAAATCACTAGTTTGCATTATCTTCAAATTCCTCATGGTTTAGCCGTTATAGGTGCCTAAAAGTGAAGATTTTGTTAGAAAAAATCATTTTAGTGTCTAGTTTGGCCAAAAATTATAAACAAGTATTGTGGGATCACCCAAAAATTATTCTAAATAACTAGTTGCATAATGAAGTTACAATAGATTAAGAAGGAATCAACATTCAGTAATTGTCATAAGATAATCTAATCCATTTACTTAACAAATCCTTCAATTGTCTAAACATAAGTAAATCAATATTCCTATTAGTCATTTTGAAGTTCAAATTTCCACTTAATCCACAAAATTATTAACTTTTTCCCCATTTTTGAATATCCAAATATGAACCAAGTCAATTTTCTTAATGGAATATTCAATCCTTTAAATCTGGAATGAATAAAATACTTATTGTAAAATTAGATTCCCATTTAGATTTATATTCCTTTAACTAAATAACACTTTTATTTCCACACTCTCCCCCATAATTCACTAATATATAAAATAATATATAAATACATAGATTTATACACACATTTACATATATATCCCTTAAATGCAACGAATATAATATAATATTATATTTATAAATAAAAATCGTAAAATTACTTTAATTCCATTTGATATATACCTATTTACATTTATTTATTTATATACATATATATAAGAGACTAAAACTATATCTCTAAAATAAATAAAGTAACTTAAGGTTAATATCCCCATATATATAAAATTGAATACCAATTATAAAACAAAATTATCAAATTAGATATATATGATTGACTGCCAAACATAATGCAGAATTATTGAATAATCTATATTTTTATTTTTTTCCAAACTAGGTACAACATAACCGAGTTATATAAAGGGTTCAATTTACAAACAAGCCCACTACATAGTATCTAAATGAAAATACAGGGAAAGACGCAATAGATAAGTGTCAATTTTCAATTGCAAAGTGATTCTATCGAATGCTTTTCATAAAGTATACACAAGGCTATACAAGCATCGAATGCCAGTAATATGAAAATGCAAGTTATCAAATTCTAATTTCTAGATGCAAACGAAGTATTAACTACTAAGCATAAACAGTATACAAATAATGGCCATCATATAACATTCAAATACACCAAGCATTAAACACAATAACCCTCCAAAAGAAATTGAAACAAACAAAACTGAATGTAGACTATAAGGTATATCCAAATTGTCCCCCCAAACTTATCCCTTACAACCATAACATGCAAAATTAATGTTTAAATCACATCCCAACCAAAGATACAATCTAGAGACACAAAAATGACAAAGGCTTAGTCAAGTAAGGTGTACGACTACTCCATGGCGCCACTATGGAGAGGGTTGCTTTGGTGTAGTCACAAATAGGTTTGTGAAACTTGCAAAATGTAAAGAGATTGGGTGGAGCAAGAAGTAATTTGAATTCCATAAAATGGATGGTCATCAAACAATCAAAATGAGATTTTAGATTACCATGCATAAGCATAACTACTGACGTGAAATCAACACAACAATATCAAATTACCGAACATATGGAATACAATATACATAGTATCAAAAACATAACTATCGATATAAACTGGTGATTTGTTTTACAATCTATGAAAATTGCTAATGAATGCTTAATTATTACAATGATTGATTTAAGCTTTACAAATGAAATTAACATAATAGAAATACTTAAACAACATAGCATAACAAGATGATAACAAAACGAAAGAGAGAAAGAGATAGAAGACAAAACACAATTGATAACGGAGTTCGCCGTATTGGCTATGTCTCCGGGTCCCTCTTCAATAGAGTGACTGATCTTATTATGCTCCAAGAACAAGATTACAATTGAAAAATAGATCCATTCCCTTCTAGCACTTCAGTGGCATAACGTTGGACTCCGACATACATGAATGACTTCAAGTCTTCAATGTAATTGTCCCAGCGTCATCACCTACTTGATTTCTAAATGCCCTCCCTAAGGCCTAATTCCACCCTTTTTATACATGAATTTTTCCATTTATGGTGTAAAACCATAAGATTTGAAAATCAAATAATATCCCCCCATTTACAAATAAACCTTGGAAAATCCCCTTAATAAAATCCTCTTGTTGAAAAAGAGAGGCCCTTATAATTTGGGCTTACAAATCAAAATAATGCTAACCCCTTAAATTTTATTTAAATCCTTATAATTAAGATTATAAGATTTAAAATCTTACTAAATCTTTTCATGTTTAATCTTAGCCCTTTAATTTATGAAATTTTGGGCTTTATTGTTTTTTAAGAGGTTAAGTTTGTTGCTTAAAAGGGGGTTAAATCATCTAATTTTGAGTTATTTGGCTCCTTATTCACTTTTCACCATTTGTTGTCTTTAATAAAAGAAAATTTCGTTGCACCATATTCCACCTTTAATGCATGGTCTAATGGAATGAAGGGAGATTCACACCGAGGAGGTTTTGTGGGTTCAACCCACACCCCCTATTTTCGGCCTTATCTCCTTTTGAAGTAAATAAAACAATTTGGTGCCCATATGTAGTTAAGCTTGTAGCCATTCGTGGTGCATTGGTAAAGCGGGTGGATAGGAGATGAGAGGTAGGGGGTTCGAATCCCCCCACATAATTTTGAACAAACAAACTTAACAACCTATCGGAGGAGTGAGAGTAGGCTACCATGTGTCACATTTTGATTTGCTGCAAGGGGGACACATGTCATGATTTGATTGGTTTGTACTACCATGTGTCGATTTGTGATTGATCAGTGCCAACTATGTATACCATGCCACGTGTTGCTATTGGATTGGCCCACATCATCATCAACTGTTGACTGTGCATCCATGTCAGCATGGTCAACCCATTTTTACTAGAACTTTGACCGACTATATCTCACACATACGAACTTCATTTGACACAAAATGAGTGTTGCCAGAATAATGGCAACAAGCTCTTCATGTTGGTGTCAATTTTATCAAATTTTGAGATGGTCAACTTTTTCACATTTCTGGATGGCCTCAGGTCCCTATTTGACCTAAACTTTGACTGGTTGTATCTTGGGCATACAAACTCCTTTTGAGCCTATTCAAGTTGCATTGGACTAAGAATTTTGAGCACTTTGATCTGGCAATGATTATTGGAACATATGAGACACTTCAATTTTTGACATTGAGTATCCCTTGGATCAATTGGAAGTAATTAATATTGAATATATCATATAGGAATAAGGAGGGGAGCTAGCCAAGCACAAGCAATTTCGTTCGTTTAAGCTAACACAATATCTGCGTGCGTAAGGAAAAAGTTAAAAGGGTTAAAAACTCATAGAAATACCCACGACTGAGTAAGGCTATACATGCAAGGTGACAAGCTATAGATTATGAACAAGATATTAAAGTCAAATGATGAGGGAGAGGTGCACAACTGGATTCGGTGAATAGGCTTAGAAGTTTTCAAACAAATGCATTCAACAAAAAAAGCTAAATCTTGTCTCATCTAATTGCAATGGTTGCGAGATATTCACAAATTGGATTTATTAAAACAATTAGGAAAGTAGTCGACATAGGTAAATAGTTTTTTTTCTCAAGAATACAACGACTACAGGATAAACATAAAATATAATTGCACCTAAATTATAAACAAAACAACTAAATCATTAATTAATCAACAATAGCAAAGAATGAAGACTCAAATCTAAAAAATTCGTTTTCCCCAAATTGATTTGATGTGACGTCTTCCTTTGCCTTTCCATCAACATTCCTCTCTTTTAAAAAAAATCAATGATGGAATCAGGCCTGGAATTTGACGGTCACCCCTACCTATCATATGAAAATTTTATGATGGTTTGGTCATTTAAGTGCCTGTAAAAAAGTTGTTTAATTTATGAATTTATATATAAAATCTTTTATAAATGCAATATCTTGAAAAATTAGTAATAAATATAAAAAACTACTGTTATAATTAACAATTAACAAAAGTTTCTAAGTTCATAGTAAAAACAACTCTTGTTAAATATATTTTGAAAGTTAAAAATAATTATATTCTATTTTGAAAATATTTTAAATTAATATATATTTTTATAACAATATTATAAGTCATATATATTAATATAAAAAAATGATAACTATTATAAAAATGTCAAAAGTTTCTAAATTCGTTTTAGAAAATATTCAAAAATGTTATATTCTATTCTAATTTAATTTATCTTTTTATAATAAAAATTATAAAATGATATTTATTATAAGTTAAAATACTATATTATGTTTTGCTTATAATAATTTTTAATGGTTTAATAAAAATATAGCAAGTCAAACTATACGGTCTAATAAATTTTAGAGCTATAATATACAGTCTAAAATTGAAAAAACGGTCAAATAGACCATCAAATTCCAGGCCTAGATGGAATGAATATTTTTTACATAAATCTTCTTCCCAAAACTATGAATTAATTTTCTCCCAAGAATCCCCTTTGCCCCATCAAAATCTATAACATACCATATTTTCTTGTAGACCAGACATAACCATCCCAAATCTCTTGAAAAGATAATTATTTACAAAAGGAAGTCTATTTTTATTTTCAAAAACCCCAAAAATCCAATAAAATCTTCAGAATCCCCAAAAAGCATTTAGTTTCTTCTTTTTTTAAACAAATTATTAATTCTAATAATTGTCTCTAGCTGCATGTAGTTGCATGCTGACATCAACTATTATGCACTAAGTTTAGAATTGTAACAGAAGAAAACTGCCTATTCATTATCACCTTATTTTCTTTCTATTTATTACTGTTTATTAATTACAGCTTTCCATTCTAATATTTATTTAATATTTTATCACACTTTTAATTTATTATCAACTATAATTATGAATAAATCTATTTATATTTGATTACCAAAATAATTTTTACTTAATAATTGAATTTAATTAATCAATTAACCAAGAACAACTTTTAACAAACAACTTAAACTAAACAACCCAAAACAACATTTATCAAACATCATGAAAAGGGTGAATCATGGAGGGGCACTACATTCTCCCCCCTAAGATTCAACTTACTCTTGGAAGTCACAAGGTTAGAATAAAACATATACACATTACTTCTAAAATTTGTTAAATAATACCACGTTCACCTTTCCTGTAATGCCCTCACCATGAAACCCTAGAGGACAACACACTAATACCAAAAACAAAACAATTTTTTTTTTTGAAAAGTAATAAATACACTATTGCAAATGAAACATTAACACAAATATAATCTAAGTCCTCTAAGGTCCGTGACTACACTATTTAATTCCCATTAGTTAAACGAGCTAGAATTGAAAGTCATTACATTAATTAGATTCCATCTACAATAAGAAGGTACATTAACCATCACATTTACAAGATCAAATATGATACAACTATAACATATATTCCATAGAGATCAATTGAATCAATTCATTTAATTTCATATATAATAACATTTGTTACGTAGTCCATTACATAATAGAGTTCAACATCAATTTACATCATTACATTTATACATCTGAACAACAATATCTCCTCATATACATGTGAGGACTGTACATCAAATTATGATACATGATACATCATATTTATGGTTCAATACAAGTACAGGAGTAACAATCCACATGAATTGGTACAAATGCAAAAGTCTTCCATCCAGGAGAAGTCACCACAATCACGAACAAGGAGAGGGAACCCAATGGAGTACAATGCACTTTCCACCCAACCATGTGGAACCCAAAGGTCTACCCCCATGCTAGGAGATAGCCAAAGGTCCCACCATCATAATTAGACGAAAGACAATAGACAACACAAGGCTAGCACAACATCAATGAACTAGTAAAGTACAACATCAAATGACAGTAACATCACTTCCAAGGGAGACAAGAGACAAGGGAATACTAACTTGCCGTAGAAGGATTGCCATCACATAGTTTGTCATGGGTTACCTAGGTAGATCTTCCTAGGCCTGACCCCCATCCTGGGTTACCCTGGTAGCCTCTACTGATCTCCGGTGTAATACCCCTCCATTTCGGCCGTCTTTGAAGTTTGAGTAAGTTTGTTTATTGGGAACTTAATAGTTTTTTTGTTTTTGTTTAAATCAATTGATTAAATTAAAATGGATTTACTAAGGCAATTCAAATAAAATTGAAAATTAAAATAATAATTACCTAAATTAATTTTATGAAATATAAATGTTATGATTTGTAATAAATGATTAAATTAAATTATTTAGTTAAATGTAAAATTTTTATAATTAGATTAAATTGCTTTGGTAAAAAGCTTTGTTTAAATTATATTATATAATAATTGATAATTATTTATCATGTGAAGTTAATTGTTTAATTATGGTAGAATAATGTGATTTGAAATAAATCTAAAAGAGATAAGATTTTCAGATTGAAGTGTAAAGTAGGAAAAAGGTGAAAAAGACAAAAGCTTACTGCACGACTCGAACAAGGAATGGAATCGGGAAACTCATTTTATTTTGATAATATTGCCTAATTTTGTCTTCAAAAATAAATCAAAATTTCTCTATCTTTGTTTTTATATTGATCAACTTTGGAAAAAAAGTTTTATGAGTTAATTTGGTTTAAAAATGAAGGTTTTGGGGGAATGTCTACAACATTATTATGAAAATCATGGGTTTGGTATTGTTTGATAGAAACGACCTATACTCCGCAAAAAAATATTCTGAACATAAGATAATTTTTAGAAAATAGAAGATTAGAAATTTCCTTGCACACTGCTTTTGAAGTCCTAGATTGGGTCATTGGATACGAAAGTAATCCATACAATGCATCTTCTTGACTTTTGGCATAGGACTCTAGGTCCGTTATTGAATATCTTCTGGTATGAATTTTATTTTTTAGGTTTTCAAGCTGGGGGTTGTTGTAAATTTATTGTGGAAGTCATTCTCCTTACTTCAACATTGGTCCTTCTTGGGTTTCTTCATTGTTCATTGTTTGGTCGATCTGCAACCAATTTCCTTTGCATTTGATATTGATATTTTATTATATTGGTCATTATTTATGTGATTTCATTTCTTATACTTTGGTTATTGTATTGGTTGTATGTGATATTTTGGGACTGCACAATATCTATAAATTGATGGTGTAAATCTTTATCCCATCTTTTGGTTCATTTCATTTTTCTTGGAATCCGATCTTGATGGTAGATGAGGGCTTTGTGAGGTTCTTGGTGTTGTGTGAATTATTCGACCATTCTATCGCTCTTAGCATCCACTGAGGGGAAAGCCAACCTATCAGCCTGACTTGGTCGTTGCTCTCCTTGTTGCCTCACTTGATGAATAGAATGCATGAGGGAAAACACATTAGTACCATGCGATTTGATGCATTTGACTGCTTTGCTCCTCTACTCTGCACGGTAACCATCACTATGACGGTCAAGTTTTCATTTCAATTTTGAATCTGCACTATGAAGGCCGTTTGGTGGATGTCAGTCAATTTAATTTTTTAAAACTAACTCCCACCCACCCGTGCATTGCTCAAATTCCCGCGCTGCAAATGTTATGCACTATTTAACTATATGCAAAAAATAGGTCTCCAAACACAGTCGCACTGTTTACATTTGCTAGCATAATCCCAACTGGTTCCAAAATGGGAGCTTTGGAACAGAGAATCCGTTATACAACAAAGGGTTTAGGAAATTTGTCAGATGGTGTAGTTGGAAATGCTTTGGTAGACATGTATGAAAAATGTAGAAGCAAAGACAGGTACGTGAATTGTTTGGCTGAATGCCTAAGAGATGTGGTCTTATGGAATGCTACAATTGCAGGATATGCACAAAATGGTTTGTCAAAAAGGTTTTAGAAACTTTCAAGAAAATGCAATGGTAGGTGTAAATCCAGAATCCTCAACCTTTCCAGCACCCTCCCTACCTATACCGAAATAGGAGCTTTGGAACCGACTATGCACACCCATCATAGGATTAAGGATGGATGATTTTTTTCAAATGTTGTAGTTGCAATTGCCTTGGTAGACATGTATGCAGAATTTGGAAGCATAGAAAAACAATGTGAACTATTTGATAGAATGCCTCAAAGAAATGTGTTTTCACAGAATACCCTAATTGCAGGATATTCATAAAATGGATTTTTTGAAAAGGCTTTTTAAACTTTCAAGCAAAATACAATTGGCAACTGTAAAGCTAGACTCTACAACTTTTTCTAGCGTGCTCACAGCCTGTGTCGAATGGAGGCTTATAAAGGATAGAAGGATTTTGTGAGATGTTATACTTGCAACCACTCTGGTAGACATGTATGCAAAATGTGGAAGCATGGACAAGACATGCGAACTATTTGACAATGTCCCTCAAAGAAATTTGGTCTCATGGAATACCATGATTGCATATGAATAAAATGGATTTGTTGACAAAGGTTTAGGAACTTTCAAGCAAATGAAATTTGGTAGTTGTAAAGGAAGCATTCTCCCCGCCTATGCCAAAATGGGAGCTTTGAAACACGTATGGACATCCATCAAAGAATAATGAAGGGGAATTTTTGTCTTATATTATAGTTGGAAAAGCTGTGTATGGGAAATGTTGAAGCATAGGTGTGTGAACTATTAATAAAATGCCTCAAAGAAATATGGTCTCATGGAAAGTTGGAATGAAATGTTTGAAGGATATGCACAAAATGGATTTTGCACTTGGATGCTTTCAAAATGTTTGAATTAATGTAACATTATAAGTTTTATTTGTTTTCTATGTGCATCTAGACTATGATGTTGACTTCGTAAAATTAGATGCATAAAGTGCATATACACTGTTAGGGTATATTGTCAAAGATTTATTTTATGATAACATGGATATTTAATTGAATTGTTTTCATAAACCTACATGTGTATGAAATGAAAAGTTAGAGGAGGTGGAGAAAGAAAAAGACAAAAGGTGAGGAACACGTCAAGTAAATCGAAAGATGTTTGACTATTAGGAAATGGAGGAGGAAGGCTCACAATTATCATGAATCAATCTAAGGGACAATTGAGTGCATAAGACATGAGCATGTAATTGATTGACTCATGAACTAGGAGCATCTAATCATACATTATAGTGTCTAAAGGTGTATGAATATCCTCCTAGTTACTTGGCACAACACCAAAATTGATAACCTTGTACATAATCACTCTTCTACCTATTACAACAAGATATAATAAGTTTACAACCTTTGAATGTTAGTTATCTTTCATAACAAAATTGATAAAATAACTCTCTTCTACCTTAGTGGCAGCCCCTTGTTTTGATTTGATAGTATTGGGACAACCCATTATCACCATTATAGTTTAGCAGAGGATTTTGATTACAAATTTGATTAACCTTGAATCTAGTGTGGTTTTTGAAGTCCCTTTGAATGTTGAAGATTGTCTCCTTATGTAAGCAATAAGGGTTTAAAGAAAGGACAACTCTCCTTGAATGCCAAATTCCTCTAATGACAACATTTATTCCATGCCTTGAAATAAATGTTTCAAAAGGGTTGCCTGCTGAGGTCCTACTTAAATCTTCTAAAGGTTTCTGGGTCCAATATTTGGATTATGAAGGGATACCCTTCCAGTGTAGATGATTCTTCAATACTGGACATGCTGCTACACATTGTAGATTTGAGAAAAAAGAAAAGACAACTACTTGGTGGAAGGTGCTTCTCAACAACATTATATAGTTGAGAAGAAAGCTGATTAGAATAGGAGTTTTTCAGAGGTGGTTGCTTCTGAATCACTGGATCTTGGGATGCCCCCTCCGGTCGTCTCAAATGGTAGGGTCGCTAAGGCAACCCCTATTGAGTCAACGGCTGCCATTTCAGGTGAAAGTGCATCGACTTCCCTATCTGGTGGCTCTTTAGAAAAGTCTTTATCTATGCAAAGGAATCAAGATGAAACCCCTAATAAGTTGGTTGCTGGCTTTCATCTTCATGAAAGCAGTGAGTTGGTGTGGCATGGTAAGGTGGCGTAAGTGGAAGAAGGCTAGATCACAGTTAAAGGAAAAAAAGATAAATCCTCAAGGCCTTCTTTCGACATGACTCTCTACTCCCACAAGAAAAGTGTAAAATGTAAATCTTGAATAGTCTTGTTTTGGAGCTGGTCTTTTTTGCTGGCTGCATGCTATCTTTTTTGCAGCCTTGCTCTTTTTTGTTAAAGGGTTCTGGGTGCCTTCAAAATCTATTTTTTCCTTTATCAAAAACATTTATTCCATGCCATTTTGACTTTAGTTGTATTAATAGTCCTCTAGTAAGACATGATTATTACCCTAAATTAATTGTTAGAACACAACATGATAGTGTCCATGTCTTGATGAAAACATTAGGACATATAGGTAATTTTTTATTGTCACAAGATTGGTGTGATTATTCTAGTGACATAAGTGCAATAGTCCTTATAGGATTTTTGTTTATGATTACACAATGAAATGAAGTAATAACTATGCAACATTACTATACTACAATGACTATCTCCTTCCTTGATGACAACCTACTTTATATGTTTGACAATATTTTGTATTTAAATAGATTCTCCCATCTTTATGAATAAAATCTTGAGACCTTGATGATAATGCTTCAATGGCATGGGATTATTAATGGAGAGATTATTGTTCTATGGATGAAAATGTGCATGGAATTCATCATGATAATACTTCTCTCATTTATGGTATTCATTGAATTTTTTATGATTATAATCAATATGCCTAGAGGTCAATATTAGAGCTAGAGAGTAGCAAGGTACCAACTGCCATGATTAGAATTGGTATTGATGATGGAAATTTACCCTTAATAAGATAAGAAATTATAATGTTTCCATAAAAAATTGTATATTTCTTAAATATTATTGGTTACCATAATACTTTTGACTTGAGAAGACTGATAATAACACAACAAACAATAATAATATTTCTAAGATTAAGGATAGTCATGATTTTTGTGACCACATGAGTAACTATGTATATTATGATTATGGCTATACAATAGTCTTGGGATAATGTATTGTGTAGTTTACATAAGACTAAGGATTTAAGACTTATTGAATGGAGTCCCTTAATTGTCTTTCTAATACCATGATTGTCATCACTCATGTGCCTATCCTTCTCATTTATAAGTCTACAAAACAATAGCATTATTTCCTTGTAGATTTAAATGATACCATTTGAATAGAGACTTCCTTGGAAGAATAAGACTATCTACAGAAGTAATATGATATTTTCTAACAACCCAACTTCCTTCATTTCTTGTAATATTCTTCAGGGCAGTTTTATAGCGATCAATGAGAAAATGAGCTGAAATTCTATGCTCTAAGGCATATAACAATCATGAATATTACTATGTTTTGACATTTGAGGACCTTATCATAACAAAAAAATTATAGTTTATAAATTCACACTCAATTAAATCATACAAGGACAATTGTATTTGTTATTGATGGCAATATTTTGACTTAATGACAAGGAAAATCTCAACGATACTAGATGTATTTTGGGACTATCTCCTCTATATGTGTGTGGTATGGAATTTTTAAGTGATATTAGATTATCATGAAAATCCTCTTAGGTGATATTGGACTAGCCAATTGGTGATTACTATCCTATAAGAGTAAAATGGTAGGGTTTTGCATGAAGTGATCTTAGTCTTGATACTAGCATTTATGATACTCTTACTCTTGATGAGATAGTCCTCTTAGTTTTCATCATTGACTTTTAATTGATGCCTAGCAATAAGTTGGAAACATTCATAATTTAGTACACCTAATTAAATCCTACATTGAACCTATTATTGTTGTTGTTTATTATGGAAACATTAATAAGACTATCTAGGAACATGAACATCCTAAAGATTTATACTAGCCTTAATAACCATGACTATCCTAAATATTTATGCCTTTAGTGATTTCCTGAGAGTATTCTTTGTCTTATGGTTGTTCTCTATAATGGCACAATGATAATATGTAAGAAATTAAGTGAACAGATCTAGCTTAATTATGATAATAACCTATTCTGATTATTATCTTATGGAAACATTAGCATTCCTACTAGTTTCTATGAAATAATTATAACTCATTCTCATGAGAGGCATAAAACCTATAGAATTGATGCATGAGTTTATTTTGTCTTTCCATGATAAAGTACACTAAATTATAGTCTTCTTTGTTGTCTTTAACTCCCTCTTGAAAATTCTTAGCACTTTCAATAATGGCTCTATGGATACCATACAAATATTCTAAAGGTAGGATATCCCCCATGATGCTATTAAGATAGCTTAAGAAATATTATAGTCCATTAGTCATAGACATATAAAATCTTGTGCCTATGTTTGGTAGTGTTATTGTAGATGAAGAATTATTTTGGATGGTAACTTTATGGGCTAAGTAACTAGCCTCTATTTTGTTGAATTATTTCTTAGGTTAATACTATCTTATTGTTGTTGTAATAGCCCTAAGATGCCATTTATTGTTGACAACATGGTTGTTCTCAAATGGTGTTGAATATTCCACCTAGTTTTTGGACAAATCTTTATTCTTTCTTAGTAGACTATTACCCTTGTGAGGAATGTTTTTTACACTTCCTTTATAATCATAGAGTTGGTAAGGAAGATATAACACACTATCTATGGTTTGGTGAAAGTACTTGTCAAGGTTATTTCAATTGGTATGAGTGTTGATTGTTGACCACCCAAAGAAAATAACAATCTTTACTATGTAGGAGACTCATATAGGATGATAATGAATGCATTTATCTCTACAATCATACTTACACTCTAATGGTGAAATGTTGATTAATATGAAAAATATTCTTTATGGATTGAATGAATTTATTGGATCTAAGGAACGATATTGAACTTTAAATAAATATTCCAACTACACAAAAGAAAATCAAATATATTAGATCCTAAACATGATTATACTTGCATGCATGTCAAAACATAAATCACCATAATAAATGATATATTTTTTTTAGGCACATCTCACAAAACTTAAACCTTTTAATTCTATCTCTATCGACGGTTGAAAAGGTGTGAATCTACAACCTATTTCATCGTAGTTTCTTGAAATATTAGGACAAATTTATCAAGATTTATGTGCAGAAATGAAGGTTTTTCACTGTATGATGTTTCCTTTGCATTGAGATTCAAAATGAGGTTGTAAATCACTACAATTAGTTAACCCTAAGATTAAATCCAATAAAAGAACATGTTTCAAAAACATTTCTATATTGTAACACCAATTACACATAGTAAAAACCTAGTTTTATCTTTGTAACAACTATTATTGAAACTTAGATGGAGTGAAGCAAACTTGGGTGCCAAAACATGGGTTTGAATTTTGAAGGCGACATTGAGGGTGAGGATACAAATCCAGATGATGATGAGGGGGATTTGGTAGTTGCTAAAGTTGTGATTTTCCCTTTGGTTCGGTTGGTGCAGTGGAGGGTGGAGTTAGTGGTCTAGAGAGCACCTTCGTGGCCTTGTTCGAAGCTAGTTGTTGCTAGTGTGTTTGTTGGGTCTTTATTTTTCTAGAGCCTAGTTTCTTCTGTCAGTAATGAGGAATGTGTTCCTCTTTCCATTGTGTTTATCGCTGCTTTGGTGCATAGGTTTTTCTTGGCATTTATGGGTGTTGAAGCTGGCTCAGGCTTCCCATTATGGTGTGAGAAGAGTGGGAATGGGTGTCGCGATGCAAGGTTGTATTCTGCTTTCAATGGTGAAGTCTTTGTGGTTGTCAATGATGTTGGTTTAGCGTTGGCTCATGGCCTTTGCTGCTCCCTAGCCCCTTCGAGGTCTCTGTTGGTTTTGGTTTAGGTGGGGATGTTGGTTGTGGTGTGGGATGATAGGGAGGATTTGTTGCCTTTTTTTCTGTTTTCCTAGAGTTCATCGTGTTGGGTGGTGTCACTTTGATGGTGGTTGTGGGTAGTGTTACCTAATTTTCACGCTCAGGCTCAATCAGGCAGAATATCATGTGATAGAGGTTCGAGAAGGCCAAATGGAACATTTGCACTAGGGAAAAATTCATGAATCTGATGCTAGGTCACATGGAACTTAGTGAAGAAGCTTGCCTTGTTTAGGTTTGGCATGAAAATCTTCTAAGGACAGATTCTCCAAGACCCCAAGAATGTCACAGTGAGTAGAATTCATATGCAGGTACCTATTGGCAAGACAAAATCATTGTCCCGGAGACTAAGAATTTCCCCATCGGCATGAGGATCTCCTTTGGAGAAGAGTCTTGTGAGATCTTTATGTCTCACTGACCAACGGCAGAGGGATACACATATCGGTGAGAGCTTTTACATCGGGGAGATGTCTTGGCGAGTGCTTAAGGTCTCACCGACGAAGTACAAAATGAAATGCTCTCGGTGTAATGTCTCAGTGAAAGCAGAAGGTCTCACCCAAAGGATGCCTTTGGTGTATGTAAGCGGGCTTCACTAGGAGGTCTTGCCGAAGGCTAGAAGTCTCCTCGAATTAATGATCTATCAATGTAACAAGGCAATCGGAGAGAGGTCTCGGTGACTAGTAATGTCTCATCGACAACAAGATGGGTCTCGGCAAAGTGAAGTGAGATCAGGCAGACAAAAGGAGTTCGCCAGAGAGGTTAGAGGTCTTGGCAAAATGTTTTTCTGAGAGAGAATGTCTCACCAGCAGAGCAGAATGCAATCGGTATAAGGAATGAGGTTCAGAGAGATGTCTCACCGACATCAAAGGGTTTTGCCGATAACAAGAGGAGTTCGCCAAAATTTTTATACCTTCGGCAAGAGGTTTGGCCAATAGGCCAATGCCTCACCGACAATAGAGGGGCCTCGCCAAGAGTTGAAGCCATTGCCATGAGGTCCCCTTACTAGAGTCTTGTCAAATGGAATCTTGGAGCCCGAGACAAAGCGATGGTTTCACCAGAAGGTCTCAGTGACCCAGTAGGGTCTCGTCGATAAAGGAAGCCTCAGTATAATGTTCCAAGTTGGGGGAAGGTTTCCTTGACTCATTGTTGTCTTGCTGAAAAAAGAGCAGCTCGGTGGAATGAAAAGACCTTGGTGTGAGATTTGGGTGAAGTTGAGATGTCTCACTAAAGGAAAGTAGTGTCAACGACAAAAAAGAGAGCTTAGAGAGAGGGATCCAGCATCGCTGAGAAGTCTTGCTGAATGTAGTGAGTCTCGCTGAAACAAGGTGCCTTCGCTAAAAGGTGGGGTTTCTCAACATGATGTTTTGGCGATAGAATTATGTCTTGCTAATGGCCTCAATAATAATCGATATGAATTCTAAAGCCCGCGTAATGTCTCACCAACTGTCATGTGCTATGCCGATAGCTTCAGAAGGCCATAATCGCATCGGTGAGACACCTCAAGTGTCTCGCCGAGATGCGATTTTGATGGAAGGAGCTTTGACCACTTGAGGAATCTATGTGGAAACTGTATGTTCAGCCAATTGGAAGGAGCTACGAGTGATCATGGCTGTCTCACCAGCAAAAAGAAGATCAACAGGATGAAAATTGACGTGTATCTGTTCTGAGCTCAGGAGCATTCAAAGCACTCGACCCGAGGGAAATTCAAAGGTGGACACGAGGATCAGAAATGAATGCGATGGTTGCTGCTAAATATTTGAGGGCTTCTCCAAGGGTGATTTTTCACATCGACATGAACAACAGGACACGTAGGGTGCAACATTAACTACATCAAAAAATCCGAGGATAGATCTTTTGGAGACCGATATTTTGTAAGCCCTAAGGGGCCGCAATCTTTTTTGTATATAAGGAAATTTTTTCCTTTTTGTAAATAGTTCAGATGTATGCTTTTCTAGAGTCCGTGACCCTTTTACAGTCCTCTCTCAGACTAGTATGTTTTTGTAATTCAACTTGGGGCATAGTATACAAAATCTGCCTTGGTCACCATTAATGGCCCATCATTTTTCCTTTTGATTCTTGTGAAGTATAGTGCATACTTTTAGTGATTCACTAAGCTACTTAGTAAAATATTCTCTTTCCTTATAGCTTTTGTTTCATGTCGTGCCTTCCTTTGCAGAAGTAGCATCATGTAGATTACAAACTGTGTTTACTTAATCCTGCACATGAGCTTCTAATTTGTGAAAATTTGTCTTTCCTCCTTAAAGGCATGTGCATGTCAAACCTATTTGTATGTGTGATCTACAGGATCTTGTTGTGCAGTCCCATGGCTATCACCAGTATTCAAGTGTAAATCAAGTATCTCATTGTGCCTGTCATTTTTGGTGTATCACCCTAGGTTTTAATTTCCATTGTCTATGTTTTCTCCTTCTCCCTTTCCCTTTACAGATCAGTAGTTTAGGTGTTACCCAACAAGGAAGTCGGCCTTCTCTGGAGGTTGACCTTTACTTACAAGAAACACACATCTTTAGAGGTCTTCCCATGTTACACTGAGGCGTTGAACATCAGGTTCAACAAGGGTGCAGCTTCAGGTGATAACAAGTAGTTCTCTTGAGTTTACCATTTCTCTATAGCTACTCCTTTTGAGTGATGACTTTAATCATTGGCTTTTTTTCCCTCCTTTGGGGTTCTCTAGTTGGTTTGTGAATCACCTTCAGGCGAGTGCCTCTTCTTTGGGAAACCATGTTGGCTATCAATGTGCCATGGTTTTAGGCCTGCTTGGTTCCACTTTGTTGCATTCTGGTGTTGTTGGCTTCACTACTGGGTCTAGGTATTTTCGTGCAACATTTGTGTTGATGTGTGTTGAAGTTGTACTCGACAGGGGTGAAGGTGGTGTTCTCGACCTCCTATTTCCTCTTTTGTGTGGGTCCCTTGCTGGTGGTTGGGGACAGTTCATTGGCCTTCTACCTTTTGTGGGTTTTGGTTGGGGTAGGGTGCTTTTGTTGGTGTGCTTGGTTATGTGTGGAAGCTTTTGGGGTCCCATTGTTGACCTATGATTCTTCCCCTTTCATGGGGTTTGGTAGGGATTTGTGGTCTCCTAATGTTGTGCTTTAGTTGAAGCCTGTTGGTTTCATTATGGTGTGTGCCTTGGGCCTAGCCTGGTTGGCTCAGATGGGTGGTTTCTTTAAGCTATTAGATGGGTTGCTTTTTTCTTCTTGTATCATTTTTTGAAACCTGTTATGCCAATAGATGTAATGTGTTTCTTTCTATTGTCAGTAGTTTTTGCCATGTTTTACAACTGGATTCTTTTGAGGTGGAGTATGCTTCTATTGAGGGGGAGCCCTCTCCTTTTGAGGTGGAGATGGAGGTTGTTGAGATGGAAAAGAGATCTTTCCTCTCTTACAAGTTCCTATTGAGGTGGAGCTTGTATGTGCACATGAGTGGTAGCTCTATTTTGGATGGTTTTCATTTTATTTGCTCCTATAGAGGGGAGTTCTCTCCTTTTGAGGCGGAGCTTGGGTTGGTATACCAAGTGGGTTGGTGTTGCAAGTTGGCTAATGCTTCACATTGTTCAGCTTGGTTTTCTATATCTATTTTTCCTTGTTGTTCTCCTTTTGTGGCTGGGAGATTGGTGAGAGGTTGGTCTGCTTTGGTTCGATCGCTGTAGAATTTTTCTCCTATAATAGTGAAGCCCTCCCCTATTGAGGTGGAGCTAGAGGTTGTTGAAATGGTGGAAAATGCTTCTCTCCTTTGTTGGTTCTAGAGTGTGCTTGCTCTAAAGGGAGGTTTCTTTGGTAGTTCTAGTGGGGAGCCCCATCCTTTTTTGGTGGTTTCGGGATTGGTGCCTGATTGGTTGGTGCATTTTGAAGAACATCTTTGCAACAATTGGTGATTCTTACCCCTCTTTTGAAGAACGATTTTGTGCCATATGAGAAGCATCAAGAGAGTGTATCAAGAGGAATGCAAGTAATAAAACTCTAGTATTGAGATAGTTAGATCCTCGATGAACATGGTATTCATGAATATTAAAGCAATAAAGTGGTTTATAACCTAAAGTAGAACTATAGAGAAAAATATAGCTAAAATGATAAGGCAATTGAAAGAATATAAGGAAATAATGAACTTAGAGAAGTTTTACCTTATTTGTAGGGATACTATAAATGTGGTTGCTATGGGGAAGAAGAGGAAGTAGATAAGTTGTTATTTGGTGAAGAAGAGGAGACATTAGCAATAGGATAAAATAATTCACTTAAAATTTAGAGCTTTCCAAGGAAACTTTGGAGATGATAGATACGAGAAATTCCTAGGTTGAGGAAGAAAAAAACTCAACGAAAAATTAAAGATAAATCAATTACTAATTTGGTGTGTTATCAACCAATGCATTCCCCAAGCTAAGGAGACACTATGAGGAGATGAACCTCGTGGACAAAGAGTCACCTCCCATTTTATCAAAATCAAGTAGAGTTTCTAAAGAGTCCATATAAGTAGTGAATCCTTAATTAGGTTAGAGAAAGCGAGATAAAGAAGCAATTGTGTATGATATTTATCATAGATATTACAAAATGAGTTCTTAGATGTTCAATTGTCTAGAGATAATGGTAGAGAAAGTATT
>VDFB02342047.1:0-30051 GCA_007258455.2 Sequoia sempervirens
TGGTTTAGTTTTCTCTAGTCCTTTTGCTATCATAGTGTAAAGTTACTTTGTCATCGCGAACCTGCTCTTGTCCCATCAAATTTTGTGAGCCTATGCATGAAAACAGAGTCGTCGTTTTAACCTGGTAAAGGGCAAATTTTTCAACTTACCCTCTATTGACTCCCTATCCATATATGGTGATCGAGGTTTATAGAAGCGGAGGAAGCATCTGAGTGAGGGCCGGGTTTAAACGTCACCCATTAAGCTGTGACAGCGCTTAGGTGGCAGTCATGTGGGCCCCACTCAACTCGCATCTTTTCCGTTTGTATTGTTTTCGCCGTTCCGTTCGTTCACACGGGATTTTATTTACGTTTCCACATTAATGAATTATTCTCCTCACCAATGAGCATATTTTTTAAAGTAAGTTTTATTGAAAGAAGTGTCATATTTTCAAAAAATAAACTTAGTTTATATGATTAATGAATTGAAATTTTAATTTTTCTTTATTGTTTTAATATCGTTTTATATATAATTATTTCAATATTTTTAAAAATATTTGTTATTTAAGAAGTGTCTTTTATATTATTTTTTTATTCAAAAAATTAACTGTTTTTTAAAAGTTTTATGAAATAGAAAAGAAAAATGTAAAATGTAAAAGTAATATATATATCAATAAATTTTGAATAGTTTTGAATTATTTTGAATATTATTTTATATCTAATATATTTTTATTATTTTAAAATTTTAAAAAATATATGTTATCAAAGAAATGATATATTTTTTAATTTGAAATAATTTGCTTTAATAATAATTTAAATTTTGTGTTTAAAAAAAAAAATAAGTTTTATGAAATAGAAAATAAAACATTGTGGATTTTTTAATCAATTATTGATTCATTCTAATTATTCTAAAATATTATTTAATTTAATTATCATTTTTTATTTTCTAAATATTAAATAGTGATAGACATAATTTTTTACTCACCATTTTTCAATAAGTAAAATACTGCAATTCTTATGGAAAGACAACTTAATTATATACTTTTTAAAATACTATTTTGAAGTGATATTATACAATCTTTTAGGAATAATGAAAAAATATACTAATATTTTTTTATATTTATTTAGGTTAATTAAATAAATATTTTAATTAAGTATTATTTACTTTAGATAATAGAGTTGGGGTTGTTACCTAAAATAAATATTAAATCAAATATAAATATTAAAATAAATTAAATATGGTACTTAGCTTAAAATTTCACAAGTGGGAATGTTACAATGGTTGTCAATAGCTGATTCAAACAAAGATATTAGACTCTACAATCAATTACTATATGGATAACTTGACTAGAAAATTGGTCTTTGTGTATGTGGTCCTAAACTTGTGTGTAAACTTAATTTAAGATTCACATATCTATTCTAGAAGAATATGCAATAGATTGGAATTCATTTTGTCTCAATTTTTACTAGCTAAATGTGCATAAGGAAAAATGATATTTATAAAAACCTTTGAATTTTTGAATCATAGGGGTTAATTTCTCCCCATTCCAACCCCTAATAAACTAGCTTGAATCATCTCTAAGTGAAAGAATCAAGAAAAATATGAAAAAATATTCAATATTGCTTAAATGATATATGTAAATGTTGTTAGATCTTTTTCATTCTCCAAAATATAAGACATCATTTGTGCTCAATAAGAATTCCCTAAGATATATTAATGATCTCTATCATTGAGAGATCATAATGAAAACAACTAAATGCATAAATAAACATAAATTTGTCTTAGGTTAGCTCAAAATAAGTAGTGTAAAGGTTGACAAAGGTAAAATTTTAATTTTAATTATTTTAAATTTTAGAGATTAGATCTCCAACCACAAAATTGACCTAGTTCATGTAAATTAAGAATGTTGAGGTGGGGGCCCTAGCTCAGTTGGCTAAATCTTTCCTCTTGCAGGAGGTTGGTCATGAGGTCTAGTTTCCCACACCCCCATGGTACCAAAGAGCTTCGCAGTCTAAAAAAAAAAAATGTTACTCAACATAATTAAATTAATATATTTTTTTATATATTGTATTAAGAGTGTATGTATAAAATTGTCAACAACACAATTAATAGAAAATTATAAATAAGTTTTTAAAGTTGTTATAACTACCATAATAAATTTATCAAGAGATTACAATATATTACAAAAGCTTCAAAATCCAAGATATATCTTAAATCCATTGTATAAACTAATTAGTTCAAATTAATTGTAGAAAAGAATTATTGAAACTTAAAACATTTGTTCATTATTAATATAATTTATAATGCAAACTTACATAACCAAACCAAATATAGCACAAACCCTTCTCCTTGAAAAATTAAAAAAATAGCAAATTTTTTAATTGTTTTTAATATTATTTTAAATATAATTATTTTAACATTTTTTATTATTTTGATTTTTGTTTTAAATGTTATTTAGGAAGTGTTTTATATTCATGGTTTTTTATTCAAAAAAATTACTTTTTAATCTTGTGTCTTTTTTTAAAGCAAGTTTTATTAAATAGAAAATAAAACAATGGGGATTTTCTAATCAATTATTGATTAATTTTAATTATTAAAAAATTATACAATTTAATTATATTTTTTATTTTTTAAATATTAGAAATAATAATAAATATCTTTTTGTCTCGCGATTCTTCACTAAATATGATACTATATGATTATGGAAAGACAATTTAATTAATATATTTTTAAATTATTGTTTTCAAATGATATTACACAATCTTTTAGGAACACATGAAAAAAAATACTAACAAATCTTCATGTTTAAAGTATTTAGGTTAATTAAATAAATATTTTTAATTAAGTATTAATTAATTTAAATACTAGAGTTTCAATTGTTAGCTAAAATAAATATTAAGTCAAATATAAATATTGAAATAATTTAAATATAGTACTTAGCTCAAAATTTGATGATGTAGGAATGTTATGACAATTGTCAATAGTTGATTTGCCAATATTCTAGAATTATTAGTATATTTTTTCATTGTTCCTAAAAAGTTGTATAATATCACTTCAAAATAGTATTTTAAAAGTATATAATTAAGTTGTCTTTCCATAAGAATGCAAGTATCATATTTATTGAAAAATAGTGAGTAAAAAATTATATCTATCACTATTTATAATATTTAGAAAACAAAAAATGATAATTAAATTAAATAACATTTAAGAATAGTTAGAACTAATCAATAATTGATTAAAAAATCCATAATATTTTATTTTCTATTTCATAAAACTTATTTTAAAAAAGAAACACAAAATTTAAATTTTGATTAAAGTAAATTATTTCAAATTAAAAAATACATAAATATAAAGATCATTTCTTAGATAACAAATATTTTTTAAAATTTTAAAATAATAATAAAAAATATTATATATAAAATAATATTAAAAATAATTCAAAAATATTCAAAAATTATTGATATATATTGCTTTCACATTTTCCATTTTTATTTTCTTTTTCATAACACTTAAAAAAATAGTTAAATAACAAATATTTTTTAAAATTAAAATTGCAATTCATTAAAATTTCAATAAAACTTACTTTAAAAAAAGTTACGGTAAAGAAAAAGATGCGAGTTAAATGGGGCCCACATGACTGCCACCTAAGCGCTCAGTGCTTAGTGTGTGGCGTTTAAGCCCGGCCCTGAGTGAGGCATCAGTTCCAAGTATTGAAGCATCACCACCAATGGCAACCGAAGCACTCGGTCGAGCGGACCAGTCGGCCGCCCCTATATATCTATATCTATAGAGAAGTTGTTCCTTAGTGCTTGTTGAGTGAACTGAGATCTATATTTTTAATTAATTTTTAAAACCTTTTTTTATTTTCTAAGTAACATTTTATAGAAAGCTTGATCAATTTATTAGGTGAAGAGACATTTATCACATACAACAATAAAATGCGGCTTGTAAAATTAAACAATAAAAAAAACAATCATAATAAGAATAAATCATGATCATAAATGTTTTTGAATTTTATATATTTTTTTTTAACATAAGTGAAGGTTTTTTTTTTTTAAAGAAATAAAATAAAAGTTTTTTAAAGAATTTATAATAGAAAGATATTAATATAAGTAAAAAAAATTAAGAAGTGTCACTAGTGGCGAGTAATTGCCTTTGTAGTATTCTAATAAGAGATTTGTAGAGTTGGAATAAAAATAAATTTAAGTTTAATTAATGTGAATAAAATTAAATGTTTTTTTGTTTTTTAAATTGTTGTATTTTAGTTTAGACTTTTGTATTTTATGTTTTGTTTGATTAATAGTTTTGGAATTTTTATATGTTTTGGTTATGTAATGTAAATATATTGTTTTATGTTAAATATTTGAAAATAAAATAAATTGGAATAAATGTTTATTGTTTGCTGTTATTTTTTTTCAAAAAAGAAAAAGTTGAATACATTTGAATATTAATATAATGAACCCATTCATTGAGTGAAGGAAGTAGTTTATGGATTATTCAAGTAGTAAACATAACTATGACTAATAAAGTTGAAGTTGAGTTTGTTCTTCAGAATAAATATTTTCTAAACATTAAATAACCAAATGATATTATTAAAAATAGTTGAAGTTAAATATATTATTAATATAATAAATTTATTATATTCTAATTTAATATTAATAATTTATAAATTATATTATTATTTTATATAATTTATAAAATATTGTTATAATTATTTTTATAGTGATTTACTATTATATTAAATATATTAATAGTAATAATATAATAATATTAATATTATAATTAACATATTAGTCAATTAAGATAGTCGATTAATATATATAAATTTATATAAATTTATATACTGGAGCTATGAACCGGATACAACCATTCAACAATACCACCCCAACGAGGTTTGAACCTTGGTGGCAAGAACAACAATGCCACTAATAAACCATCACACCATGCCAATACCGGCTAAATAACCTATATTATATATTATATAAATATATAATATAAATTATATATCACCTAATAATATAGGTTAACTTATTTACCTACAAAATATTAAATTAATATAAGATATAAACAATATATATATATAGTTTATATCTTATATTATTACACGTAATATTTTGTAGGTAAATAAGTTAACCTATATTATGTAGGTGATATATTGATTATATATATATATATATATAACTTACATTAGGTTATATATTATATATAATAAAGACCTAATGGGTTATCTTATATACCTATATATTATAGGTTATAATTTTTTTGAAGAAACTATATATATATTAATATAAATTAATATAAAAATATACATGATGAAAAAATACTTATTAATGAAAATAAGAAGGAGAACATATATAATCAAATTGTACCATAAAATATTAAAAACATAGATAAAGATATTAGTTTAATGGAAAAAATAATACAAGTTTTTTAACTTTTTTATTTTAATAGTGTGAATCCAAATCTCTATAAAATAGTTAATTGATATTTGTAATATTTTCTTTAATAAAAAAATAAAAATTACATACCTAAACAAATCATTCTTAAGAAAACATCAAAATAAGTAACATTTATTTTAGAAAGATTTAATGAAATAAGTAACATTTATTTTAGAAAGATTTAATGAAATGATTTTATAAAGCAAAAAATGAAAAATCATTCCTTAAAAAATTGTTTTATTTGCTTTATCCGCCAATAATACACATAACTTTTTTAACCAATGATATGCACAATTTTTTTTTTTATAATTTGTAAAGTTTAATAATTTACAAGCTGGCTTTACAAAATTGAATTTTATTTTAATTTTTGTTTAAATATTGTTTTTGATTGGTTGAAAACTAAATTATTAACAACTAGTTAACTAAAAAATTCAAACTCATTACAATAGTACTATGCCTAAGGAAAGTACTAATAACATGATAATTTTTCATTTTATTTTATTCAAAACAATTTTATACTTACTAGCGCACATATCATTAATAAGTTTTTTACCATTTGACTTAAATAATATATACATAAATCAAATAGATGACTCTAGAATGATATCTCTTCATGTAATTTGTATATATTAATTAAGGATATGTATGCTAGTTATATAGCTAAATTTTTAGTGCAAATTAAAGTTTAGAATGAAATTTTTTAAAAATATATTAAGTTTTCAAGATTTAAAAATTATATTTTTATTAGTATGCAATTGGTATGGTAACTTTTTGTTTAAATTTTTATAAAAATACAAATTTGAAAAAATATAAAAATGAAATATTTTAAGAAAAAGTAATTTTAAATAATTCAATGTAATTAAGATCTAAACTATATAAACAATAATATGATATATACATAATAATTTAACTTTAAAAATAAGAAAATGCATCAAATATTTAAAGAATTGATATTTGTGTGTGTATGTATATACATACATACATATACACACACATATGCATGTATATGTATATCTATGCTTAAAGAATTAATATGTGTGTATACATATATACATACATGTATGTATATATATTTGAGAAACATTGTAACAACCTTGGTGTTTTTCACAATAAAATTTCCAATGTTTTCACCTCAAGTGAATAAAACATGATGCCATGACATAGCAATATAATTTTTTTTCCAATAATGTAAATTAGATGCATAACTAAATTAACCCAAATTCCAATTTGTCATTGCAATCCTATAATGAGCCTTGCTCAAATCTGACCTTAAAACACTTCAATTTCTACTTTGCAATTTCGTCAAACACTTGGTGTGCAATGTATGAAGAAGCTGATATGTTATTTTTAGTTTGTTGTTTAATGCAAGAACGAATGCCAAATGGTTTTGAAAACTTGAATAACCTTCTACAACTACTATGCAAGATTCTAAATGAAATACTATGCACTTTTTTTTCAAATTTAAATGCATTCAAATGAAGTACTAAGAAAATAAAATGCATCTACAATGAAAGACATTTTTTACAAACACTTGGCTTGCAAACTCTAAATCTGATTACAAAGCTTCTTGATTGCACAATCACAACTATTATTTGAACAACTACTTATTACTCCTCTTCTAATACAATGTTGATGATTAAATAGCCAAGACTCTTGGCAAAGTACATTGACATTAAAATATGACAATGGCTGATATGAATGCACACCTATAGCTGTAGCTAATAGCTCCTAAATACAAAGCTAAATTGAATGATACACAAAGGGAACCTAGATGGAATGAAGTCGCCTATTGCTATTGTTGAAGAAGCAAACAGTATCACATCACAAGCTGCCTCCTTATGTGCAGATCGAACCCTGGACCAGTCACCCTTATTGAAGATGTAATGGCAGATATAAAATAATTTATAATCTTTTAGCACTTCAAATCACCTCCCAAAGGGTCGTCCCTCCTCCTCAAGCCAAGCGCCACCCTCCTTGAGTGAAATCAAATTTTATCTGAGCTCTCTTTTGCAAAAAATTGAGTTGTTCACCCAGCTGCCCCTGTTCAGGTCTGATATCAAATTTAAAATAATAGGCAGCTAATAAAAGTTGTCTAAAGCACCAAATACTATCGTTGTACTCCCATAAAGTGGGCGCACCAAGCCTTGAGAAGAAATGATGCACATATAAATCTCCACAAATAATAATAAACCTCCAATGGCATCCCAACTATGACTGCAAATATCTGATTTATATCGGATCACCTCACAATTAAAATCTATCCTTCTACTCAAGGAAAAATTGATGCAAAAGGAAAGAAGAATCAACACCAAATAAATAGCTATGAATCCCCAAATCAATTTGCTCCAAAATTGGCCAATGGCCACAAATTTTGCTTCAAATGAGAAGTCTGAAGTAACCTCTCCCTCAGCTGCAATAATTTAGGTGATATTTCACACCCTCAAAATTGCTATCAATAGGAAGTTTTCATTTCCTATGACAATGAAGTAATTTGCAGAAACCCTAGGCTCCACAAGATGAGACAACAACAACAACATCCAAATCTGCCTGCTGAGAATGAAGCCCAAGATGTCTATTTATTCTTTTTCCCTAATTTCTCCAGAAGCTTCTAGAATATTCTTTTATTTTATTTAAGTTACTTTATAATATATTTTAAAATCAAGTCACTTTATTAAATTAATTAAATATAAGGTCACCTTTTAATTTTAATTTTATTTGATAACCTTATAATTAGTTAACTTAATACCACTTAATGATTTATTTAAAGTAACTAATTAGTCATCCTCTTGAAAATCATTATTTTGGACAACTTAATTAATTAAATTAATTAAATCAAATTACCTCTAAAATGGGGACATTACAGTCTGCCCCTCCTGAAATTGCTTGTCCTCAAGCAATTCACCACCTGGATCCCACAAGAACTGCATAATGTCCCTGTCATCACCAAACAATTCCTGCAACATTTGCTCAAACTGAAACTGTCGTACCAACTCACTACCATCACCAAGTACTACAAAAGTATAAGCCTCAAGTGGAAGCAGGCCAAGAGACTGTTCATCCTTGCCTCCAAACTTTGTACAAGATAAACTATCATCCAAACTATCCATCACATGCACCCCTAAATTGTCATCATGAATAGGTCATGTACATGAGAATAAAAAATGAAGCTGTAAGCATTCCTCACCATGTACACCTCTAAAATATCCTCTGTGAGTCCTGTTTGCAATCCCGATGCACTAGTAGGATCACAAATACTATCAACAATTCTCATCTCAAGATTGGAATCAAGAGAGCTATCATCATCCAAGCCATAGAGTAGATTGTCATATGACCAAGTGACTTCCACCTCGAACAATGGATTGAAAATAATTTCATGTTTCTCCTGAATCACCTTCTCCTTTCTCTTACTGTCCAACCCTCTACTAGAATGCAAACCTCCACCTGTAATTCCCCTCAATACATGCGTCCTACCATCAACCTCAAAAGACATCTCCATCTTAGGTACATCGAGGGTAAATACTCCCAAGTCTTGGAGCCACTTCATTCCCAAAACTATGTTGATCTCTCCCATGTTGACCACATAAAAATCTGAATGTAACTCATAGCTATTCAATTTCAAGGTGAGATTAGCAACCTTTTTGGTGCATGTGATGGTATATCCATCAGCAACTTGAACTCTGAATCCATCAAAATCCTCAACTTGAAGTCTGCACCAAGCTACAAACTCTCCATTAATAAAGTTAGGTGTTGCACCAGTATCAAGCATAGCGATGCAACGCTGTCCATCAACTGTCCCTCTGAACCTGAATGTAGTCTCACCTTGAACATTGGCAAGAAACACCATGGAAGTAGAAGTCTTCTCATCCTGATCAAGTTCTAAAGCAACTTGTTGATCCATATCATCAGAATTGGAGTCCTCAAAGTATGCCCACATGAAACGGTTTGCCTTTCCCTTAGGCCTCAAAGGGCAATCATGATCCTTGTTGTAAGGCTCCTTTCACCAATAGCATAATTTCCTCTTCCTCAACTCTTCTCATGTATCCTCATCCATCATAGGTGCTGATTTCTTTTTCTTGTCTGATTGTTGAAGAGTCTCATTGCTTGTTGGAGGGACTTCCTTATGCAAGCTCTTGCTCTTTGGTGCTGCAAACTCCATGCTCCTAGCCTTCTTCATTGCCTCCTGAAGAGTAGGAGGATCAAAGGATTTTATCCATCCTCTCATAGGCTTCAATAAGCCCTCCATAAATAACACCACTAGTCATCTCTCTGAGATGTTGGGAACCATTACTGACAATCTCTAAAAGTCCCCAATGTAGTTGTCCAAACTCTCAACTTGCTTGAGTTGAGCCAAATCTTTGAAGTATGATTCTGGGTCTTTCTTGTCAAAGTGTTCCACCAATCTATCCACAAACTCTTGATAAGATGTTATCTGATTATGCTACAATGTAACTAACCCATGATACCACCATTCATGCACTACACCCTCCAAATGCAAAGTGGCATACTTGATGGCTTCCTCTTCTGTCATGGGTCGAAGAGCCAAGAAAGTGTCCAACTTATGAATACATGACTGTGCAGTAGTCTTGCCACTTCCATCAAACATGGGAAAAATAAGTTTATTAGTAGCTTGCTTAAGATCCTTATTCTGATTCTGAGGTCGCCTCTCCTATCGAGACCTGTAGTAGCCCATCTTTGTTTGCACAAAATGATCAAAATGCATGAGCTCTCGGGCTTCTAGTGTCAATAGTTGCCATTCATCATGAGCAGCCATATATGCATTAGCGAAGGTAGGCTCCTCAACATCTTCAACATTCTCTTCTACAGCCTGCTCTTCCCTTAAGAATGTAGGTTGTGATGGCCTCTCATCAGTATGGGAAGTGGTTCTTTTCCCTCTCCTCAATCCAGTTACACTCCTGTCCTCATCTTAATCCTTGCATTCCTTGTTCTATTTTCCAAAATAACTCTATTTTGTTGAATTTGCTGCTGCAAGGAAGCTGAAAATCCTTCAAATACTTGGGCCATTCTTTCCAACAATTCTTCTCCTCTATCTCTATTCCTCCTTTCATTTCTACAAGGATCATCTTCTCTTCCTTCCTCCATAAGACCACCAATAGCTGCTGATAAAGTGTCTTACATTTTTTTCTTTCTTCTCTAGTTGTATATCTCTTGGTTCTGTCACTTTGTTGCATAAATGAAGACAATTTTCTAACCCAAAGGATGACAGGAAACCACTTTGATACCACTGTAATTAGCATTGCTCAAATCTGACCTTAAAACACTTCAATTTCTACTTTGCAATTTCATCAAACACTTGGTGCACAATGTATGAAGAAGTTGATATGTTATTTTCAGTTTGTTGTTTGATGCAAGAACGAATGCCAAATGGTTTTGAAAACTTGAATAACCTTCTACAACTACTATGCAAGCTTTTAAATGAGATACTGTTCCATTTTTTTTCAAATTTAAATGCATTCAAATGAAGTACTAAGAAAATAAAATGAATCTATAGCCAAAGACATTTTTTACAAACACTTGGCTTGCAAACTCTAAATTTGATTACAAAGCTTCTTGATTGCACAATCACAACTATTATTCAAACAACTACTTATTACTCCTCTTCTAATACAATGCTGATGATCAAATAGCCAAGACTCTTGGCAAAGTACATTGACATTAAAATATGACAATGGCTTATATGAATGCACACTTATAGCTGTAGCTAATAACTCCTAAATACAAAGCTAAATTGAATGATAGATAAAGGGAACCTGGTTGGAATGAAGTTTCCTATTGTTGTTGTTGAAGAAGCAAACAATATCACATCACAAGCTGCCTCCTTATGTGTAGATCGAACCCTGGACTAGTCGCCCTACTGCAGATGTAATGGCAGATATAAAATAACTTATAATCTTTTAGCACTTCAAATCACCTCCCAAAGGGCCCTCCCTCCTCCTCAAGCCAAGCGCCACCCTCCTTGAGTGAAATCAAATTTTATCTGAGCTCTCTTTTGCAAAAAATTGAGTTGTTCACCCAGCTGCCCCTGTTCAGGTCTGATATCAAATTTAAAATAATAGGCAGCTAATACAAGCTATCTCAAGCACCAAATACTATCGTTATACTCCCATAAAGTGGGCACACTAGGCCTTGAGAAGAAATGATGCACATATAAAGCTCCGCAAATAATAATAAACCTCCAATGGCATCCCAACTATGATTGCAAATATCTGATTTATATCGGATCACCTCACAATTAAAATCTATCCTTCTGCTCAAGGAAAAATCAATGCAAAAGGAAAGAAGAACCAAGAACAAATAAATAGCTATGAATCCCCAAATTGATTTGCTCTAAAATTGGCCAATGGCCACAAATTTTTCTCTAAATGAGAAGTCTAAAGTAACCTCTCCCTCAGCTACAATAATTTAGGTGATATTTCACACCCTCAAAATTGCTATCAATAGGAGGTTTTTGTTTCCTATGACAATGAAGGAATCTGCAGAAACCCTAGGCTCCACAAGATGAGACAACAACAACAACATCCAAATCTGCCTGCTGAGAATGAAGCCCAAGATGTTTATTTATTCTTTTTCCCCAATTTCTCCAGAAGCTTCTAGAATATTCTTTTATTTTATTTAAGTGACTTTATAATATATTTTAAAATCAAGTCACTTTATTAAATTAATTAAATATAAGGTCACCTTTTAATTTTAATTTTATTTGATAACCTTATAATTAATTAACTTAATACCACTTAATGATCTAATTAAAGTAACTAATTAGTCATCCTCTTGAAAATCATTATTTTGGACAACTTAATTAATTAAATTAATTAAATCAAATTACCTCTAAAATGAGGACATTACAAATCCAGAGTAAATATACAAATCTTCCAAAACATAGATATCATATTGAACAAAGATGTCATACAATATTCAATAAGGATTCCCTTCCGATACAATAACTTCACAAATTACAATATTCCAAGAATGCACACAATTACAAACACAACTCCCCCAAGCTTCTTAGCATAAGATATGGATGGTCCAAGAATGTGCCTTTCAAAACCTTGATCTTTTGTTGCCTGTTGAGGAGAAGCATCACTCAAACACTTTTTCTACAACCACAGACTCATATGTTGTCTCCTACACATCTTTCAATGATAGATGGTCCTACCCTTCGATGACGTTAATTGTTGAGTAACCTCATATGACATACCACTCTAAGCTTAGTGTTGTGCCCTACATGACTAGGATTTATAACCTATGCTAGGTAGCCCTCATGCATTTAAATGGACACAGTGAACTAACAGTGGAGCCTAAGGCAGTCATACTACTTTGGCTAAAGTATTCTCACTCAGTACTTTGAGTGAAGGTATACCATTCACGTACTTTTGGAAATAGAAATCCCGTATTGAATGGCTCTAGGCTAGTGATAGGAACACTTCATTTTTTCACAACTCAATTAAAGATTGAAGGCAAGGTAATGTTATTTCTTCTCTCTTGCTGTCTAGTGGGGAAACTTTGTCCTCTTCTGCTTCTATTTCTACTGAATGCATTCGGTATTTCTCTACATTATTTTCTGAGGATTCGCCTCCTATGGAGGAGGATAAAGCAAGGATTTTGGATTGTATCCTACAACTTGTTTCTAATGAAATGAATGAATCATTTCTTTCTCCTATTACCTTGTCAGAGCTTGAGAATGTTGTGTTCCAGATGAAGAAAGGTAAAGCCCCTAGGCCTCATGGATTCCTAGTTGAATTCTTTCAGGAGTTCTAGGAGTTGGTTAAGTTGGACCTGTTAGAGGTGGTTCAGGAATCCCTCAGGAATAAACAAATGTTGAAGTCACTGAATGCAACCTTTTTAGCTCTTATTCCAAAGAAGGAGGGGGCTAATTCCTTGGATCTTTTTAGGCCTATTGTGCTATGTAATGTTGTTTATAAGATTATTACTAAGTTGATTGCTGAAAGGATGAAACCTTGGCTTGGTGGGTCAATCTTTGAGGAGCAGGGGGTTTTTTTGCTGGTAGATAGATCATGGATGGGGTTGTTATTGCGGCTAAGACAATCCATTCTATGGAATCCTCAAAAGAAAAATATATGTTTATCAAGTTGGACATGGATAAAGCGTATGATCGAGTTAAATGGAACTTTTTGTTCAAGATTCTTGGATTTTTTGGCTTTGCTAGGAATTGGATTGAATGGGTCAAGAGTTGTGTTACTTCTTCATCCTTTTCAGTGCTTATCAATGGTGAGCCCACTCAGTTGTTTGGTGCTTATAGAGGCCTCAGGCAAGGAGATCCCCTGTCTCCATACTTATTCATCCTTCTTACAGAAGGCTTGGGAAGGCTCATTAGTGCTCAGGTTGCTAGCGGCTTGCTTTAGGGATGGAGTTGGGGAAATGATATCCCCCCTCAATCTCATCTTTAGTTCATAGATGATACTACCTTGATGGTCAGGGAAAAGGTTGAGGAGGCTCTCAACTGGTGCAGTGTGTTGGATAGTTACTTGGCTGCCTCTGGGCAACACATTATTGAGGGGAATTCCTTCATCTAATTTTTCCACACTCCTAAGGTTATCTAAAGGAGAATAGCTAGTATTCTTCATTTCTAGATCAGTTTGCTTTCTTTTTCCTATCTTGGAATCTCTCTTTCCATTCGTTCTCTCCCTAAAAGGTTTTGGCAAGAGACTCTTGACAAGTTTCAAAGATTGGTCAGGCATTGGATTTGCAGGTGGCTTTCTTCAGCAAGTAGAGTGACTCTTCTAAAGTCAGTGGTCCAGGCTCTCCCTCTTTATAGGTGCTATGTTTTTTCTACTCCATCAAGTTTTATTAAAGATTTTTAGAAATTGTCTCATTAGTTTTTGTGGGCTGGAAACCTTCTTCATAGAAAATGGAGTTTGGTGAAGTGGGATGTTGTTTGTAAGCCAAAGTAGGAGGGGGGTCTTGGTCTACAATGGACGGATTTGAGTGGGCAAGCCTTGGCTGCTAAGTTGTATTGGCGTTGGTGCTCACACCAACATATGTGGTGGGCTAAAATTCCGACCTTCAAATATTTGAGGGTAGTGGAAAGTAGGGAGGTTGTAAGATTCAATATGGAGGGGAAAGGTTCTATGATCTGGAGTACCCTTAAATGGGGTGCCAAGCTTGTTAAGCAGGGATTTTCTAGATTTGTAATGGGGGTCAGGATGCTCTCTTCTGGCATGATTCTTGGGATGGACATCCACCCATTGTGTCCTCTCATCCCCACCTGCAAGACTTGTGCCAGATTTTTGAGAAGGCAGGTTGGTGTCATGTGGCAGACTTCAAATCCCAACAATCTTTGGGTTAGAATTTTGTATCCAGGTGGAAGGAACCCTTGGATTGGCCTCCTGGTGGTGTGGTGGAGGATCATCAAGAGATTGCTAAGATCTTATCGGGTCGTGCCTGCAATTCTCTCCATGGGAGTGATGTGCTTGCTTGGGGTCCTGATTTGAAAGGAAAATTTTTGGTTGCCTCTAGTTATTAGGTTTTGGATAAACAAGTTTTTGGGAGCTCTCAGGTTTCTTGGTGGAAGCATGTTTGGAATAAATTTTCTTGGCCTAAGTGTGATTTTTTCTCTTGGCTCATGGTCCAAAGTAAGTGTCTTACTTGGGACAATATTTGGAAATGAGGATTCCAGGGCCCCTCCATGTGCTTTCTGTGTGGTCAACATGAAGAATGCTTCTCACATCTCTTTTTTTAGTGTTCTTTTGTTAAGAATATTTGGCATCACTGGTGGAATCTCTGGAGCTTACTATGTTGCCATGCCTCTTCTTTGGAGGATTTTGGAAGAGACAAGGATCTTCTCCTGCCACAACCTCTTTTCTTAAAATTTCTTGGACCATTGGTCCTAGTTTGATTGTTTGGAAAATTTGGTTGGAGCGTAACAGAAGAATTTTCCTGGATAAAAAATTGCTCATAGGGAAACTTTGGAGGCGAATCCTTGGGGCTTTGTAGGAGACTTTGACTACAAAGTGCGACTTGTATGTGCCAATTGATCTTAGGGACTTGGGTGTTGTTAATGCTTTCGGTCTTGTCACAGGGGATAGGAGTATTTTGAGCAAAGGGCATCGTAGGCGTGGGTGTGAGATGGTTTCTCGTGATGGATTTTGGTGTCTGCTGCCCTAGGGGAGCTAAAAATCAATACGGATGGGTTGTCTAGGGGTAATCCTAGGCATGCTAGAGTTGGTGGTATTGGTAGGGACAACCTAGGAGTGGTGGTTTTTTTATTTTCTATGTATCATGGTTTGCAAACTAATAATCTTATGGAGGTGAGTGCTATTATCTTAGCGATGGAGTGTGCAGTTGACCTTGGATGGCATCAAATTGTCTGTGAATCTGATTCTCAGATGGTTATTAATATGTTGAATAAGCAAAATTTGGAGGATGTGAATTGGAAGCTAGTTGTGGTTGTTAAGCAGATTATTTCTATGTGCTCTTCTTTGGAGTCCATTGTTTTCTGCCATATTCCATGGGAGTGGAATAGGGTGGCTGATGGGATGGCTAGATGGGTGATGGAGAAGACTAATTCTTGGTATGTGGATGATTGGGGAAATCTTCCTAATGACATGGCCCCTGTTCTTGAGGAGTGGGTTGCTAAGGATATGAAGTGCTTCTTTGGTGTGAATGAATTCTTATTTCGTTGGGCCCCTTGTGGCTTCTTTCTTCAAAATTTGAAATGTTGTTCTGGTTTAATAATTTTTTTTACCCTCTTTTTATTAAAAAAAAGGTATACCATTCACTTACACTATAGCAAGCTCATTTTGACTTAAGGAAATTATATCTATGCTTAGGAAATCCCTCTCCATGAGCAAGCTACTCCCCAGGATAACCTATCTCTTTAACAACCTAAGGAAACACAACTTATAAAGAAAAGTACTAGTTCCCTCCCTTCACTAGACAACATTCCCAAGAGTAACCTACTAGTTCCCTCCCTTGAATGGATAACAATCCAAAGAATAACCTACTAGCCATCTAGCATAATTCAATATCTAGCTATGAGTGTTCCTTAAGCTGCCTATGTTTGATCATATCTAGTATAATAACAATACCTATGACAAATATTATCCCTTACCCATGTCTAATCATATCTAGTATAACATTAATACCTATGACAAACATCCCTCTTATCATGAAGTATATACAAACATAATGCATGGCCTCAATCAAAGAATTTTCATAACAATAGATGACTCCATTCAAGAGTATCATCCCTTTGATTAAAAGGGTTTAAGCTACGAATAAGCCTTATGCTTCCAATGCTTATTCATATCTAGTATGTAATACCTATGATAAACATAATCCTCCTATTATAGAGTAAATACAAGCATTTCACAAATATTTAATGCAGGTTCTACTTTCTTTCAAAGTAAACAATACTTTTCTCTAAATGCATGTAACCATAATAGACTTCAAAAAAACAAGAAGCAAATCATTCAACACTAATACAAACAAGTGAAGAATATCCTCATGCCTTTGATATGCTTTCCAACTAACTAGTTGTAGTCACAACACTTTCAAATCAACAACTAGCTTGGTATTGATCCTTCAACAAATAATTAATAACCTCTATCTCTCAAGTTGGAAAATACTCCTCTCAATGCTCTCACTCAATGTTCTTGACATAAAATTGTAGATAGGAAAGTAGATAAAATGTAGAGACTCGCTCAAGGAATAATGCATAGAAAAATGTGTCCAAACAAATGAACTTACTCCTTTATTTATATAGCAATCAGGTAACTACTCTTCCTACAATTTAGGCATGATTTTGATAACAAAAAGCATTCATAGGAACACATCTATCTCAACTCAAAAGGTGGTGAACATGTTAGCACATACTCAACTTAAACAACTCGGTATGTGTAGGATCATGATGGGCCAAAAAGTGGCAATATGATGGGTATGTGTAGGGTATGTGGCTAATGAATTTAAACAAAAAGGGTTTTTAAAGGAGATTCTCAAATTTCCACTAATATAAATTATGCTTTAATTTGAATTTAATAAATAATTATTATTCATTTTCTATTTGAATTACAACTAAAGTCTTGATTGATAGACTGATTGAAAGACATCTATAGCTTTCAAATGTATCACATTTTTTGAATCCAAAACGTGCATGACATTCTATGCTTCGCATACTATAGTATTAAAAAAAAAATCATAAATTTTTGACCAAGTTAAGGTGGTCTGACATACGAGTTTTTATATTTTTTAAAAGTTGTAATAAAAAATTTATAATTAATTATTTACTTGGAAAAAAATTGCAAAAAAATATGCATCACATCAGGACATCAGTCCCCTACTTATATCTCAAATTTTATAAAAAAATATTATTATTTTTTTGTGGTTAGGGTGGTCAAACAAATACCTAGTTCTTATTTTTTCCTTGAAATTTAAGTGCTATTGCATTGAAATTTCAAATTTTCACCAAATAGATTTAAAAAATAAAAATAAACCTATTAGTTTAGAAACTACATTCAATTTGCTATAGATTCTATTCTTACATATTTTTTAAATAATATACATAACTTATTCAAATTTTTACAACAAGTTATCTAACTCTATGTTTTCTGAATTTTATTGCCACTTAAGGGCCTATTTTTTCCAATGATGATCTTGCACATACCCAACTACAAATCAACCTAGTTAAATGACAACAATTTAGAGACTAATTCAAATCCCACATGATAGAATTTGATTTACATCTAAAAATGGATATCTATAGGAATAAGGATTCTAAGGTGGCACCAAAGCTTTGTAATCACATACAAAGATGGCATGACATCCTTCACATCTGAAATAGTCAACATCAGATTTGTAACACCAAGCCTCTATCAACTAAGTTATAATATGAGTCGTTCCATATATTAAATTGATTGAAAAAGTCATTAAAAAATTTACACGTGCTTTAATAGATGTTGGTCGATACTTAAAAATAGACTATAAAGAGTTTACAAAGTCCACAGCTTCCACAAAAGAGGCATCAACTTAGTCTATTATCACTTCATCGACTTAATGACTGCTCAATGTTTTCAGATTATAAACTCTCCTTTCACGAACATCAAGAGTATAATTTGGCTAAAGAATATAGTCATTACTATCTCATAGTTCAACCTTTGAATGCTTAATAATTGCATACAAAATGTCCTCCCTTTATGCATGGTTTGCATGCAACACTTGACTATGGCACATTACATACATAGCCTATGTAATAGGCATTTGGGTTTAGTTTATAACCTAGACTACAATCATTGCTAATGAAATTTGACCTCAAAAGTGGGTTTAGTTTATAAATTGGACTACAATCATGCTAATGAAATTTGACCTCAAAATAATTTACATTTTTTATTCAATTTCCAAGCAATGGAATTAGGTTATAGGTAGTACTATATTCATTACTTCAAGTGCTTTATGCATATAAATAGTCATATATATATATATATATATATATATATATATATATATATATATATATATATATATATATATATATATATATATATATTTATAAGTGTAGTGTCGAAAAATGTTGTGGAGGACATTTTCATACTTGTTTGGGCCCTCCTTGTGAAATTGAGCCTAATGTTACCTTGATTTCGTGTTGTAATGTGGTTGACACATTGACATTAGGTCTTGGGCACTTGTGAACCAATGGATTTAAATGGTATCTTGCTAAAGTGTTATGAAGTGTTGTAATACACTTTCACACTTTTCCAACTTTTTATCAATTAATAACCACTTTTTAATAAAAATAAACATTAATCTTTCCTTAGTTGAAGTGTTGTAAATTGTTGTAACACACTTTCACATTCCTCTAGGCTTTTCATTAATAATTGGGAAGTCTTATTCTTTAATTGGCCCTATTTTGCATCCACAAGAATCATTTATTGTATCTCTTTGAGGATAATCCCAACACCAATCAATATCCAATCATAATTCAGGTGTTTCTTGCTTATGTGGCCCAAATTTAGTGATCTAGGACTCATTCGCCACCCTGGGTGAATGGGTCCTACCTAGGTCTTTTGGCCCCAAACTAGATTTCAAATCTTTCTAAGCACTTTGGATGTTTTGATCCCATTGATTATGCTGAATGGGAATCATTCACCATCTTGGTCGAATAAGTCCCGTGTGGCCCAAAATTAAAATTAATTCAATTTTTTGGGGGGATTTTACCCTTCTAGATCTAATGTTAGCTTGTAGTGTTGTAATTTCTAGAATTCTTGCATAATTGAGTATAAATACAAGGTTCTTTTTCTCATATTTTCACCTAGCAATATCATAAGAAATCAAGTGATCACAAGAGTATTCAAGAGCATTCAATAGTCTTCAAGAGCATATTTTTAAGCATTCTAGAGCAAAATTCAAGTGCCAATCATCAGTCAAGGATTTCATGTCATATTTGTTATTGTGCTAACAATTGTGATGTAGAGTTTATGATTCAAGCAAGTGTTTCATGCAAGATCAATATCATTCAAGCAAGAGTCAAGAAATAAATCCATTGCAGTCATTTCAAGCATATTTGTAATAGCTTATTGCTAGGGTTTGGTGAGTTACAAAATTTCTATTTGTTCATTCATCATTCTCCATTTACATTTTCTTTCATTTCAAGGTTTAATTACTAACAAGGGGTTTGAAAAAGGAAAACCCCTATCCACTAACCCCACAATATTTTCCCCTCTCCTTTATGTGTGATTTGTAGGTCTAGGTTGCATATATCTTAAGGATCAAGATTGGAGAAAAGTTACAAATCATTCAAAGTTGTCAATGTTGTCATCAATCCTTGGAGAACATTGGAGAAGACCTACATATAACAATTCAGATATTCAGATTCAAAAACCAACCACGAAGGAAAGAGCATACAGTGAAGAGAAAACTCAGCCTTCAAAGCTTTAGAAAAGCCTAACTAGACTGATTCGCCACTCCTAGTGAATGAGTCCCAGTTCTGGTACATTTTCAAGATTTTGTAGATTTGGACACCCTTTTGGCAGGTTTTTGTTCTTGAACATTTTCCTAGAAATTGGACTGATTCACCCAGCTTGGTGAATGACTCTTAGTAAGAAATGAAAGTAACTTTATTAGAATTCCAGACCTACATTCAACCTTCTTTGGATTCTGAGGTGCACACTTTTTGTTTTACAGTTTTTTGTGTTGTTTTGTTCACTTTTCTAGGTCGTTTAATGTTGGTTTGCATTCAACTAGGTTTTTGCATTATCTCTTGCATTTAATTATCTTTTCCAAGTTTACACTTGGTGGTGAACCCCTAGAATAGCCCCCTTGCAAGATTTCTTTCTCTTTTGCATTGAAATATCAAGGGTTTGTTCTTGAGTGAAAGTGAAAATTTCCCTTTTAGGTCCTAAACCCTAGAAGTGGGAAGAAAATAAATTTTCACCTTTCATTTTGGTGAACCTAGATTTAGAACATTTCATTTTATGATTTGGAGTGTATTATCATCCTATAATTAGCCTGCATTGACATTGCACCAGGACTTGCATTGGTTAACTTGCCTTCTAGGGTTTCAAAATTTTGCATTAGTGAAAGTTCATTTAGCTTGCATTTTTGCATTTTATTTTACTGAAAATCATTTAAAATCTAAAATTTCATCTCAAATAAAGATCAAAAAACATTAAAAATCATAAAATTCAACTAAATTTTTTTGATTTTTTTTAAAAAAACATCCCTAGGACGCATTTGCCACCCCGAGTGAATCAGTCCTTCTACACATACTGCTCTACATTTTTTGGCATTTAAAGTTTAGATTCTAAGTTTTTGTTTGTTGTTACAATCTTTTTGTTTTAGTTTCCAAAACTTAGATTATAAGCATTTCATTCTTCTTAGCTTACATTGCATTTTCATTCACTTTGCATTTAGTAGCCTTTGTATGATTGTTTGGTTTCCTATTGCTAATAATGTAACTTGAGAAAAAGTTTGAGACTCATGTCATCCCGCGATAGCACAATTATTGTGGATCTTGGGTTGTCTAGCTCTTTCACTCCTAGTATTGACATTAGTACACTAGGCATGGACAACACCTCTACCAACTCTTTGCCTTCAAGTCATATGAAAGTTCAAACATAGAATGACAACATCATGTAAGAAAACATAATTCACATTCATGAGGACCTAGCTAACTTACAACATCAAGTGAAAAATGACAACATTTCAACTATTCTTATCTCTACTATAGAAAACATTCATCGCATGCTTGAAAGTGAAGATGGTCTTGACCTTGTGAAAAACATAGTTCAAATCTTTGGAAAACACCTTACCTCAACCACTAGTTCCCCTTCACCAACAAATAATGTCACAAGCCAAGGAGGAACTCAAATTGCCCCCCCACCCCTTACAACAATTTTCTCAATACCTACCTATACCAATCCTCAAGTCACAACAACAATGCAACAAGTTAGTAAGGATTCCTTCCTTGGGTATTCTTGCTAGCATCCCTAATTCCTATGTGGCATTGCACATTATATCTCCTACCACTTTACAACCTATAAGCAGTCCATTCACTTGTCCTAAAAACACATACACCCCTTCACCTTTGTCACTTCCATCTCATAACACAAGCAATGATGCTCTCATAACTCAACTCTTCCAAACTGTTTCATCTCTTCATAAAAAAATTACCACCATCAACCAAAATCAAAATGTTGCACCTACATACTATGTTAAAAGTATTCCATTGTCATTGGAGATATTGCAAACACCAATGCCACAAGGTGTAGAGGTGCCTAGATTTAAGATATATAGAGGAAAGGGAGATCCTTCTAACCATGTTAATACCTACACTACTTTATGTAGTGACATTGTACTCAATGATAAATTCCTAGCTAAACTTTTCCCTAGGTCGTTGAAAGATATTGCCTTGGAATTGTTTTCTTCTTTATCGAAAAACTCAATTCGTTCATTCAATGAACTCATTGAGGAATTTGTAAACCACTTCTAAGTGTATATGACCCCTAAAATGACCTTGTCTAATTTGATGAGATGCAAGAAAAAAGAAGAATAAAAGATAACTAATTTTATCTCACACTATCAATTGCTTTAGTCCTAAATTGATGTCAAGGTCCTCTACCCTCTCCTTTAAAATATGTTCATAGAAAATTTACAAAGAAATATTCAAGACAAGCTCACCATGATGAAATTTCCATCCTTTATGCACTTGTGTACTGCCCTCTACAATTACCAAAATTGAGTTAGTAGTCAATATACAAAGTCCACTTCTAGTCGAACTTAGAAATTTGTGCCCACACACCAAAACAATTCTTGACCTTTTAGAACAAAGAATAAAGGTTTCCTTCAATTCAATCCCCCTCAACAAACAACTCAAAATACCAATAACTAGGTAGTTGTTGTTAAAGCCTTGATACCCTTTAGTTATGGAGACCTAAAAAAACAATTCACTCCCCTACCCAATACCCTTCATAACACCATGACCCAACTTTTAGAAGAAATGATTACCTTACCTACCATAAAAACACCCAATCCCAATAAGCCTTTACCCCCAAGCTTTAGATCAAATGCTTATTTCCACTACCATTGACAAAATGGGCATGACACAAAACATAGCAATCATCTTAAGCATCTTATGCAAGAAGTTATTGATTCTAGTCGAATTTCCAGTGGAGGTGTTAGTGATCAAGGAAATTAATATGTTTCCCATCCTAACCAAAACTTACAAATATTTACCATCCCCATTCCAAAACATAACATTTCATTTGTCAAAGAAAGCGAAATTACAAAGAATGATATGATGAATACGGATACAGATAATGATAACAATGATCCTATTCAATGTGAACACCAAGTGAACACCAAGCTTCACTAGCCCATGTGAGCATGCATTTTTTAGCCTTATTAAAGTCATGGAGGTATGACTTTAATATGGTCCATTGGAGCTTACCTATTGGACACGTAGCTCCCACTAGCCCTTGTGAGCATGCATTTTGTTTGCATAGTGGACAACACATTCCACTTGTAAGCTTCTTTTGGGACAAACAGCCTAGACCTAATCTACCACATTGGATAACCAATCAAAGCTTGATCTGTTGCAGTTTTTCCTTTTTACTTTTTATTTTTCCTCTCTCTTGTCTTTGATGGTGTATATTTTTTATTTGGTTATGGCTTCATATATCATCCACAAGCATGTTCCTTTGTGCTTATGTTGGTTTTTCCTTGTGATCTTGATCCTGGGAGCATGACCACCCTCTTGATTATTGTCATCCTATCTTGCTAACATTTGTACATTTGAACCCCTCTTGATTGTATGGTTGGCTACTTTTGTGTGAGTTTGAAGTAAGTTCATCCTCTCACTAAAGTGGGGGATAAATGTAGTGTGGTAAAATGCATACCCTTTCATTTTCACACTTGTTTGGGCCTACCTTGCTTTATTTATGCTTCTTTATGGTTTAATTGGTCCTATTTTGTGTCCACAAGCCCTATGAATGAGATTTTTTTCTGGTTAATCTCGACATACTCCAATGCATAAATGATAATTTAATGGCTCCATCAATGTGTCCTTGATTTTTGGGTTGGGACTAAAATGCCACCTAGGGAGTATTAGTCCCCCAAGGATCTTGGGACCCTAATTTTGGCATCTCTAGATTGGGCCTCTTTTTGGTGGTCTTAGTCCTCCTTGAGTCATTTTTGAGATTTAATTTCAAATTCTGGTGGGATTTAACCTCATTTATTTAATGAATTCATATGTCGGCTTGGTGTAATATAATTTTGGGATATTAAGAATAGATAACTATAAATACAAGGTCCCTTCATTCATTTCAACCCAAGTCTTTTGTGATATCTTTTATCATAGCATAATTGAGTTCAAAAGAGAATTCAAGAGCAGATTCATCAAGCATTTGGAGCCATTTTCAAATTCAAACATCATATCAAATAATTTTATTGCATCATATGTGTTGTTTTGCTAACATTTGTGATGTAGGATTTAGACTCAAGCAAGCAATTCAAGTCCTATCTTTCAAGCATTCAATATCCATATCCATTGCAAGAATTACATACAAGTTTGTAGACTTTACAAGGGTTTGGTGAGTTGTAGCATTACATGTTTTCCACTCATCATTTCCTTCACTATTTCTATTTTATTTCAAGGTTTAATTACCAACAAGGGGTTTGACCAAGGCAAACCCCCATTCACTAATAAACAAGTTTTTCCCATCTTGTATATTTGTGATTGCATATCTAGGTTGATGACTTGAAGATCACTTGAAGTGCAAAGTTGTGAAAGATATAAAGTTTCCTTACAAGATTGTCATCTTCATGGAAACTCACCTACAGGCCATATTCAGAAGTTTTAGAACCCTCGATCAGAAGGGAAGCTAGTGTAGACCTTGGAGCTTAGGATAATATTCAAAGTTTCTAGAAATTCAGAATGGGACTAATACACCATCTTGGATGTCTTAGTCTTCCTAGACTCATTATTTAGATATTTTCAAGGATCCAGTTCTGAGATCCGAAGACTCCATATTTTTCCCAAATAACAACAATAGGACTAATACACCATCTTGGGTGTCTTATTCCTCCATGACATATTTTGGCAACTTCTTTGCATTTCTAGAATTTTCATGGCATCTCCAGATTTCCTGAGTGCACAAATTCTATCCCGCTATTGCATAGTTTCATCATTTACATGTTTCATTTAGCTTGCATTTCTAGTTATAGGTCATTTTGCATATCACAGAGTGTTTTCAAAAAACTTTTTTTCCAAGCATTTGCTTGGTGGTGAAACCCTTAGAACTTAAAGAACCCCTTCCTAGGACCCTCCTAATTGAGAATTGACTCACCTTGTGAGGTTGTTAGTCAATCCAATTAGGACTCTTAAGACATTAGTGAATGATTGAATGAGAAATGTGTGATATCCCAAAAAGATACCCACACTTTTCCTATTCATCAAAGTGACATCTTCATGGGTTTTAAATACTCTATATTTATCTCTAAACTCAAATTCATAGCCATTTTGTAGTTTTCCATTTGATGAATGAAACAATTACGTAAATAAAAAATATGAATTTTATATATTTATTGCTATTGCTACTATTTATTTTTTTATGCATTTGAGTGAATTTGAATGTGCAACTCTACTAACATATAGAAATTAAAGAAAATTCTCCTATCACTTTACTTTTTTTTTTTTGGTACCTCAATTGTCATCTTCTTTACTTTAGCATGTATGATTCATCTAGTCCACATGTACACCAAAGTAGATGAAATTTTAAAGGAGAAATGTCAATGTTTCACCCTTTTCTCCACTTTCTTTATATTTATTATTTTTCTTTCATACATATAATAGTGTAATGCTCAATTTCACATTTTTTTTACATGTGCTAACATAATATAGAAAAGCCATCATCCTTCAAGCTTCCTAGTTCAATAGGTATATACTCATCCTAAATCATGTATTTTCCTCCATCAAAGAATGGATTGTAGGTATGCTCATTTCCCTTGTATAAAAATGCATATTTAATCTATTTGTCCTATTTCGAACATGTTTCCTATTTATTTTGAGTTTAGCTTTTTGAGTAGTGTTAGTTTTACCCATATGCTTACATGTCCAAATATTCAAATTGAGTACCTAGGCTGTTATATTTAAGCTAAGCTCTAGGAAACTAGTTATTCAAGAAAAAAAATTAAAATCGTATTGCATCATATCAATAACATTATCAACTAGTAGTATCCAAGTATTAAATTAGTCATCAATATTGTACACATAGGCACTCTATATTATATGTCTTCTAAGTCTTCAAATCATATGAAATCAATAGTAGGGGTTTGAATTGAAGTAAACTAAGTTTCATCTATTAACTCTTTTATAATGAACCCTTAAAGTGACTTATTAGCACCACACTAGTTCCAAAAGTAGATATGTTTGCAAACATGCAGGGTAAAGAAGTCTAATATAACAAAGGATGAAATTGTGTCTCTACATATATAACTGTAAGACCCTAGGGTAGAGTCATACATGATAGAGTCTAATTAAGGTGAAAGTCCAAAGACAAATCTAGATAATATATTCTACTATAAAGGCCCAATTTTGGATTCATAAATCTAACAATCAAACACAATACACAATTACAACTTTTACATTGATAACTCCTTTCAACAAATGAAATAAGAGATTTCGACATTTCATTTACTTCATCGTTATATAATCTCCACTCTTATATACCTAAAATTTAATTATATTATATAATTTATCATTTAATTGCATTATAAATATTTTTATATTTATTTTCTTTATAATCTCCATATATACCTAAATTTTAATTTATATTATAAAATTTATCATTTAATTTGCATTATAAATCTTTTATATTTATTTTCTTTATAATCTCCACTTTTATGTACCTAAAATTTAATTATATTATATAATTTATCATTTAATTGCATTATAAATATTTTTATATTTATTTTCTTTATAATTATATTATCTCAAATATATAAAATAAATCGCAAAACAATTGTCATAAGATATATAAAATAAATTGCAAAACAATTGTCATATATAATGTTTAATGAAATAAATCGCATATACCGACTGTTGAGAAAACGAAGAAAAAAAGGAATAGCTGTTCTTTTAAAAGTAATAAATATGAAATACTCAAGTCAGAAAAAAAGGAATAGCTGTTCTTTTAAAAGAGGAAAGGAAATCCCTGACAAATTGTCGACGTTGTAGGGGCAGAGGAAACGAAATCCCTGACAAATTGTGCTGAACTGGGGAAGATTGATCACCAGTCATTTGAAGATTTATAGATATACAAAAGTTGTAGGTATTTATGAATTTATAAATCAGCATCTTCATTTATATTGAGAGTGGTGATTAGTTTACAAGATCATCTATAAAAAAATTCAGTAGTTAGTCTAACGTCAATCCTTTCAATAAAGTTCAGGAGAATTGCATTAAGGAATGGTGATTAGTTTACAAGATCATCTTTAAAAAGTTCAATAGTTAGTTTAATGTCAATTCTTTCAATAAAATTCAGAAGAATTGAATTAAGGAATGGTGATTAGTTCACAAGATCATCTAAAAAAGTTCAGTAGTTAGTCTAACATTAATCTTTTTAATAAAATTCAGGAGAATTTCATTAAAGAATTGATATTACATATAGATTCACTGTTACATCAAATCGTGCAGATATCAATGAACTTCCAAATCACCATCTCCATTTATACCCAAAATGATAATTGTTAATCCAACATTTCTTCCTTAGTTTTCATAATCTTGGCAGCATATCTGCAATATTAACCAAGAAAGAGTAATAAATTTTGATTTTTCAGAATTCTATCTACAGGGAAACATAAAGTAAGAAAAATAACTACTGATGCATAATATACAAGAATAAATTTGAGATGATAAAGATTTTCTTACAAAAGGATCCTGAACCAGAAGCGCCATGATTTCCAATTCCCCTTCTTTTAATTGAAGTATGGTCCTCCCAAAAGTGTCAGAATTCATGGTCCACCAATTTAGTTAGGGGAATTCATGGATTCCAGCTACAAGACTCGTTTTTGCCCTCAGACATCAGCTCATAATTATTCATAAAACACAACATGTAAACGAGTAAATAATGATCATAACATTGGAGGCGATTCCTGTCGCTGAAATCCATGAATTGCCAAAATTCAATTGAACAAGAGGACTTACATGACCTTCCATAACACAAAACAGGGCATAGTAGTGCGCTGGCTAACACAGAGAGAAGAACTCTACTACTATTTCCACGTTATATCTTGGGAAATAATGGATCATTTATCCCTCTATCGTACTACTTTTATACAGGCATTGGTGAGTGCTGGGTCAAAAATTGGGTTATCGGTGTCCACTAGTATTGTGTGGAGGTAGTAAGTTGGATGGTTTCTGATTATGTCACTGCACAAGTCATCAAGTTTGACGTTGCGGCACTCCAACGCTAACCTCAACTCTCCCATTAATCAAATGGCGCACACATTGCAGTTAAGAAAGTTGTTGGATAACCAAGTTTTATTTGGTTCAGGTGTCTACAAATTCAACTACAATGAAAAAGTCTATTCCAAAGTAAGCATAATCGATGAGAATAGCATTCTTGAAAAAAGGTTACCTGGCACAAACGTACAAGCCTTTCATTTATTTGGGTTTCATTATTTAAAAAAATAAAATAAAAGTTTTGAAAAGTATTTTCAACTAAACAATAATATATTTTTAATTTGTTTTTTTATTTGTTTTAACTTTATTTTGATTAGATTTTTTTATTTTAATGGATTAATGTCAAATTTTATGTTTTTTATGTAAATGTTGGTATTTTATTCAAGTATTGATAGTACTTGACTTCACACATCCCAAGGATCAAGATTTGAATTACATATCTTCCATCTCTTGTATTGGTCAAACAACACATGTGATTCTTAACCAATTTTGGAATCAAACATGTGGTATCAACCACCAAATCCCAAATAAAAAAATTATACATAGTTATGAGATGAGTTAATTTCAACTAGACCTTACCTACCCACTTAAACATGACATTCGAAGTTGTATGATAGCATGTTGTGTTAAAGGAAAAAAGTTCTAGGTGATTTGATCATTTATGAATTATCAAGATGACACACTAAATCATCATTACAAGAACAATTGAAACATCATATCATCAATATTGACATTCATAGGAACAAATATAGGCATCACATTCAACTTGACATGCCTAATAATTTGTTTGAAATCATTAAAACAATGCAAGGTTTTAACTAAGGCAAAGGGTGGGATGTTGGTTTTCTTCCTCTCTTAGAATAAAAAATAGTTTAATGCTCCTTAGAAACATTCAATAAAGATTATTGTAGAAAAAGACAATTCTAAACAAATTGGACAGAAAGTTTAGAATTCTAGGAAGAGGGTCAAAAATTGTCGACACATAGAACTAAAGTAGAGTCAAGAATAGTCAATTTTATGGTTTCTGATGAATTTTCTAATGTGTTCCAAAGCATGAGACATAAAGAAAATTAATACAATATCATCTAGAATAGAATATTCTTAATCAAGTCCTACAACTAAGTACATTTATCATCTTTGTCAAATTTAATAGCACCTATTGATAAATGTGCTCATGTAATTTTTTGAAACTTAGCTTATAGACTTAGGTTTGTTCTTTTATTATTCTAAAAGAAAATAGAAGAATAAAAAATCATCTTAATTATTTCTTTAACTATGTATGTCAATAAAGAATAAATATATAAGCTATTTAGATCAAACTAAACAAGTCAATATAAAACTAAACAAACATATAATATAATTGCAATTGATAGAAAGATGAGGCATATGCACTGGGAAATTAAAATTCAAAATGAACACATAGTAACAAATATGCACTAGAAATTATACACTTAAAAATGGAAAAACTTGAATGTATGGACTTGGAAGACTAAAAGTATATGAAGCTAAATCATGGAGGAAACTATTGGGAATCTACAAGATATCTTGGAGACTTCAGGATGTTTCTTGCACAAAAGATGCAATATTAGCTATAGTAGGGGGCACAAATGTCCTTGTAGTAATTTCCAAAAGATTGAAAATAAAATATCCTAAAAGTGACCTAAGATTGAAAACTAATTGTTTCCTATTTTGGACATAAACACTAAT